>CM019171.2:5464783-5496742 GCA_009739505.2 Apolygus lucorum
AGGATCAGCTGGGTGAATAGGGATCAATTTGAAAAAAGTTATGTAAACCCTCATAACTTGGGTTGAGTTTGGGTTACTGACTCGGGATAAAAATAAATCGATTTTATACATCTTATCCATGCCATTTCAACATATTGAAAAACATTCTCTGGTCAGATGTGTGTCTGCTATCGTTTTAAAGAAGAAGAAGAAGAAGAAGCACTCCAACAACACTGTCAAAACTTCATCAACTTCACTGATAAGATAAGGGTTTATTCCCGGTTTTCATTTTTAAGTTGTGCCCTGACTCCCAGGACAACATCCTATTCAACTGGATTTCGAATAAAAGGTATGTACAATTTATGGCAATTTTTTCAGTAAAACGAGTGCCTGTCAGCTTCTGATGCGGGGTGAATTGGATCAGTCATGAAAATATGTGGTTTTCCACTTTTTCGCATGCTGCTGGGTGAGAGATTAATATCAGTACCTACGAATCTTTTCTGTACCTACCTACTTTAAATGCACCTGTTATTTTTTCAGTTTCTGGTGGTACCTACCTAATATGGGACGAAATATATCCGAAAATACCGAGATGGGCCTTACAAAAAATATGATGACAAACTTGTTAGCTTGGCCCTTGCTGCTGTCAAAAGAGGGACTCCACTTCTTCTATGTTTATTTTTCAAGCTTAAAATTTTACGTTCATCCTATTTTATCCAATATTCCTCAAGTTTATTTTTCAAATATGTTTAAGAAGTCAATGTTACCTTTTAGAAACTAAGTCTGATAGAAATTATCGTTACCTACCTCTATACCTAAGTACAAAAAACATTGCTCTAGTGACCTTAACATGTGATATTAGTAAAAAAAATTCACTAATTGAGTCAAAAAGACTGAAAAATGTGTTATTTTGTGATATAAAGTATGCAATTTTGAATAAAACTCATTCTTGTACCTTCACAAACTTTTTTAAAACCTCAATTTATGATCCCATTGCACATACGAAGGTCAAAACTGGATTTTCTGGGCAAAAACATAGAGTGATCCGGTGTACCCCGCATTGAGGGTAAATCGGATCATGGCACTTAAAAAAATATATAAATCAACCATTTATGATAAATGGAATTTTCAAACGGGATTCTAAACTACTGACTACGACTCGAAATATGCCGCAGAGAATGGGTCAAAATCTCAATTAGATAAATTTTGGCAGCTGCGCAAAGTTGAAAATTGATCCGATTCACCCCATTTTACGGTACGATAAATCAGAAACACGAGTGTGAATCGCAAAAGAGGCCTAATCTACGTTCAAATTAAAGCTGACCGAAATGCAATCGATGTTTTTCTTCATGTTGGATGGTTGGTGGCTTTGCAGACGAGTGATCTATATAGAAAAAACCATTGTGTAATAATTTGCAGCGTTTTTCTCTTCAGTTCTTCGATATCGATCTTCCTGGTTTTGTGAAATGTTGCCTCCGAGGACTATACTTTCACGATCTAAGCGCTTCAAGCGGCTGTACATGAACTATTTCTGGATGACGTCATCCTCCCTTTTTTTAACGAAAATTGGTGCAATTGCGCTTGAATTTTTACGTTCACGTTTTCCCTCATATTAGAGGAAACTATTCTGCCCAACACGATAGTCATTTTTTTCAGCCTTTATCAGTCATTTGCCCCCACCGTCTTGACTTCCTCCACATCCATCAGCCCTACAAACCACCCACTTTAGTTCTCCTTTGTTGTCAAGTATCTTCCCCTTGAAGAATGGCTTCGTCGCCTAACAGTTACAAATGATAGGTAGACGTCCTGCGACAATGCACTTATCTCGTTCCAACCTCAACAAAGAAGCCCAAAGCCCTCCGGCACCCTTTCGGCGTAACCTAAGGACAAAAGACCCGCGATAAGCGACTTGACTCGTTAGGCCCCAGAGCGCGATATTCTAATTACAACCTCCCACCTCCTCATACTTCATCATCCATCAAATCCGCCTTATTAAAGAAAACTTGATTGATGCCCGAATTTTCGTTGTTTTCACGGGATTTCCCCTTCCTCGTGCCATCTTTATTACCTCCACTTTAAAGGGGATTGTTTAACCTTTGAATAATCGAGGAACTGAAATTATTTTGAGGGGGATGTGATTCATTCTTATTTATCTCTTTCTTAACCGTTTATATTTCAAAACAATGTGAAACACAGAAATTTTCTCCTTTAGAAACTCTCAATATTATTTCGGTCTGTGGCTGTCACAAATCCTAGCTGTACGCCTCTTTAAACACACCCCAGATTTTCACGTAGGGTGAAGTCACCAGTAACTAGTGACGATTCGATGTACCTTTCGATGTGATATTCAACATCTAAATAATATCGGAAGGCTGTATCGATATCAATAAAATATCGGAAGAAAAATATCGAAAGAAAAATATTGACGTGTCATAGTTACTGATATCGAATATATTTTTGCAACTTTTTTCTATCAATATCAGTGATATCGGTAAAATGTTGAAAGAAAAATGCTGATTTCACTGATATCGAATATGTTTTTGCGTCTGCAAGATGAGTGATATCGATAGAAAAATACATGTTTCACTGATATCGTATATTTTTTGCGTCTGTTTTTACCAATATGAGTGATCGTGATAAATTGTCGAAAGAAAAAATTGATTTCAAAATTAATTCCACTGATATCGAATACGTTTTTGCATCGTTTTTTTTTTAAATCGATATCTACTAACAAAATGCCAGTTCAAATTTCCTCGTAAAAAGTTGTATTAATACATAATATAGTAAATTAATACAAAACAGAAACTATGTCGGACATAGTCATGGGTTGTCATGTTATTTCAACATTGTTGCTTATGTGTTGCGTTCATTTTCTGTTACTATTTATTTTGGTTCTTCATTATTTTTTATATTTCAGGAGAAATTGATAAGTTACAATGGAAAGGGGCTATAACCATCACAACCGATAATTTTTTTTCTTTCGATATCAATATTTTCCTTTCAATATTCGATAATATCGCAAGAAAAATATCGATACAAATATTGGAAATATCGAATCGTCACTGCCAATAACTTAAGAAGCGACTTGTGGTATTTTGCATTACACACGACCTCTAATGAACTTGAACCGCTTTGAAGCGTTTTAACAGATTCAGGTGCCTACCTCCTACCTCACTCTAAAATTTTTTAACAAATTGAAAAAAAATTATTTATTAATTTTTTTTGAGAGGGAGAAAAAACACTTTATTGAAAATTGTAGAAATTCATTAGTGCACGGCTTTAGGGAATTGGACAACTGAAAGATTGTCGCCGGAATCATCAAAATCGAACGATAATTGCCAGAGAAATTAGAGAAAAACATGGGTAAACCCGTTTATTCAGTAGTTTTTCCCATTTTTCTCTGGCAATTATTGTTTAATTTTGATAATTCCAGCGTCAATATTTAGGTTTTTCAATTCCCTAAGGCCGTGCACTAATGAATTTCCAAGATCCTTTAAAATTTCAAATTCAGGTACAACTTTTTATGTTTTTGCCCCTTCAATTTCGCGAAATATGAAAACAAACGGCGACCGACTGAGACCCCCTTAAGATAGTATAGAATTTTTCGAATTTTTAATAACACGCGGAGCCCTGTAGGATAAACCGTTCGCTCCCTACGAGAATTTAAGGGTTGGACGTACGATAAATCAGAAACACGAGTGTGAATCGCAAAAGAAGCCTAATCTCCGTTCAAATTTTAACTGACCGAAATGCGATCGATGTTTTTCTTCATGTTGGATGGTTGGTGGCTTTACAGACGAGTGATTATATTATTTAATTTATATTAATATTATTATTTATTAATTAATATAATCACTCGTCTGTAAAGCCACCAACCATCCAACATGAAGAAAAACATCGATCGCATTTCGGTAATATTTTATTTAATTTAATTATATTAATTTATATTTAATTTAATGTTAATATTATTATTTATTAATTAAATTTAACATGGAAAATAATAAATCATTGTGTAATAATTTGCAGCGTTTTAAATATTAGAGAACCCTAATTATGGTTAATTTATGGTTGGTAGTAACTAACAATGGAAAAACCGCGTTCTTTATAGGTGGGTGATCCATACAGCAAAATAATTAACCTTTGTGTAATAATTTGCGGTACCTAACATTTTTTCTGACTAATATTCAAAATTTCTCAATTAGAATATAATATTTCGTGAAAAGACAATACCCGTCTCCAAATATGAGAAATCGGCCAATTCATTCAGTTAGATGTTTTTGATTTCAAAAATAATGAAGCCCCAACTATGTGCCATACAAGGTTTTCTCGCCCATGTTACAATCAATATGTAATTGTAAATAGAGCAAAACTGGCTCAGACTATACCTTCACATGTGCGATTCGTTGGAAAGGAAAATGGAGGTTAATGATTGATGACAAAAGGACGAGGGAATGGGGACAGTGGGGGAGGTAATTACTTGTATTTATTATGAAAAGGATCGGCTGGTAGAAGAGGTCACGAGAAAGGTGCGGAGGGTAACTATGTAATTAAGTGAGGAAGCAGTGAGGAAAGGTGGAGAAGAGTGGAGAGAAGAAGAGTACGGTGTGTAGAAGATCGTAGAAGAACTTTGTGTGTGTGAGAGGGTCCCCCTGGTTCCTCTCCCTTGAAAAGGAAGAGCCGGAGAGAAGATAAGGGCAGCTAATCTATCCATAGGCGGTAGGCAACCTTTACAAGTTAACATTCTAGTTGATTACATCTCTGACATTTTACCCCTTCAAGGCGGAGTTGAGGGGAATGTGAAACACTTGACACTTAAATCCGGAGATTCCGAGAGTGGAGGTGAAGGGACGGGGAGCTCCCTCGTCAAGCTTATTACCTGCTTCCGGATTAAAAACTCTCCTTCACACAAACATACACCCCACTGGATACTTCTCCATTATTATAGAGAGAGGATCTACGAGTTAAGCTTATATAAACAGGTCTTTATAACATTATTATAATCACGTCTGGTAAGTAGCATTGTGGTCATCCAACATAACGAGTCTGTTAGATGCATGAGAATGAGTACGATTTAAGAGAAACAACGCCTACCTAGGTGCTATCCATTTTCCCAAACTGAACTCAGTCTAAGTGGATTTAAACAATCTAACTTGCACAAGAGGTTGCCAGGCATGTAGTTAGTTCGAATTGAATGTTTCTGACCTCAAAGTCGGATGTGTCAGTCCTTAAAACTCCTATTCTTGAAGTTGCAGCCCTGAAATTCAAATACATTGAAAGAAGAAGTTCAGAGAGACATGAATAAAATGACGTCAGATCATGATAATTCTTTGCTTTTTCCTTCCAATTTGCAATCACACCCGATCATTCCCGATACATCATACAGTGTCTCGATTGACATATTGGATATTTCGATACTTTGGACATTTCAATACATTGGATCTGGCGATAAATGGGATATTTCGATGCGTTGGACATTTTGATAAATTTGACATTTTAATACATTGGATATTTCAATACAACGGATTTTTCGATAAATTTGATATTTTGATACATCGCATTTTTCGAAAAATTGGATATTTTGATACTTTGGACAATTCTCAAGTCAACACATTGGATTTGGCAATAAATTGAATATTTCGATGCGTTGGACATTTTGATGAAGTGGACATTTTAAACATTGGATATTTCAATACATCGGATTTTTCGATAAATTTGATATTTTAATACATTGGATATTTTAATACATGATTTTTCGACAAATTGGATATTTTAATACATTGGATATTTCAATACATCGGATTTTTCGATAAATTGGATATTTCGATACTCTGGACAATTCTCAATTCAACACATTGGATTTGGCGATAAATGGAATATTTAGATGCGTTGGACATTTAGATAAAATTGGACATTTAGATAAATTGGATATTTCAATACATGGGATTTTTCGAAAAATTGGATATTTCGATAATTTGGACAATTCAACACATTAGATCTGGCGATAAATGGAATATTTCGATGCGTTGGACATTTTGATGAATTGGACATTTTGATACGTTGGATATTTTGATACGTTGGATATTTTGATGTATTGGATAATATCCAATATATCAAAATCTTGAATCAAAATATTATTTTGATACGTTGGACATTTCATCACATTGGATCAATTAATAGGATATTGCGATAAATCGAATATTTCAATGCGTTGGACATTCTGATATTTCAATACATCAAATTTTTCAATAAATTGAATATTTTGATACGGTAGACATTTTTTATATATTATTATATTATTATACTTTTTTAGTATATTATACTTTGATACGTTCGACATTTCGATACCTACGTCGGGTATTTTGATATGTTGGATATTTGGATAAATTAAATGCTTTGATACATCGGATTTTTTGATAAATTGGACATTTTGATACGTTGGAAATGTTTGATTCCAACATATCAAAAATGATACGTATTTCTGTGATTTTAATACGTTGGATATTTCGATTTTGGATATCTTGATATATTGGATATTTTGATGCTTTGGACAAGTCGATAAGTTGAATATTTCATTACGATAAACGATTTTTTTTTTTTTTCATTTTTTCTTCGGGGGTGAGGAAATCCCAGGGGTGGAAATTGGATTTAAGATACCCGAAGGAACCGCTCGCACGGGTTATGAGGGATTCAAACCCACTGAAACCTCACCTCCTTATGCTCCACGTTGGATCTCAGCCTGGAACTGTTCAACACATTACTTCAGGCTGAGTCGTGGGAGTCTTCTTAGTCCCGTTCTTGAAGGATTTTTTCGTTCATTATTTTTTCCACATAATCAGCCACAGTGGTCCAGTTTTTCTCGCTTTCCAGCATCTTTCCTATGACCTCACCTCTGGGGTTGTGTCCTGTGATGCGAGATGCCACTTCTCTCTTAGGCAGTTCCTCTCCCCTGTCGATCGCATGCATTCAAAGAATGTATGGAATGCGTCATCATCCTTGTTCTCCTGGCAGTTGGGATATTTTGGGTACCTCACCCTCCCCATTTTATGTAGGTAGGCGTACGATTGGATACATTGAACGATTGGACGATACGATTGGATACATTGGATATTTTGACATTTTGTAGCACGTGTGTTTAGAGGCATAAACGACTAATTTCCTCTTTAGAACTATCTTCCTTCTATAGACGTTAGTTGACGGTTCGTCTCTTGCTCGATTCTACATAAGGCTGTTGAAGATACCAAACTTTTGACGTCGCCTTTGATGAGTTTCTGAACAAGTCAAATGATAAAACCGTCGGTTTATTTCTACCGAGTTGAAACTGTCCCCCCAAAGAGCCGGACTGCGGTTTCCCACCGCTTTTCTCCTCTGACAACAATCTCAATTTAAAGTTTGGCAGCCGGTGGCGGTCAATGGTTGGGGTCTCCCATCCGCCTGTCGTCGTCCACCCCCTCAGTCCGACCGCCCTAGGATATTCAGATTCGCCTATTCAACTGACCCCGTCCAACCATATTATGTATGTGACAATACCTTATGCTATTTGTCCACTGCCAAGATTTGGTTGAATATTTTGACGATGAAAATGTAGAATGAAAAGCTTCAATTTTTAGTTGAAACTAATCAAAATTGAAGTAGATACTTATTTTTCTTTATTTTCAAATTTAAATGTTCAAGGTAGAATGAAAATTCTACGAAAATTCAAATTCTATGAATGAAAATGAGAATTCTATAATGAAAATTCAAATTCTACGAAGATGTTTTCAAGAGTAAGTATCACGAATTTTTAAAAAAATCAAAAACAAACAGATTTACTTAATTTAAACAAATGGTATATTTTCCATCGTTAACATGTTGAATATTTTTCCACATAGTCCCCATGGACTTTAAAACTATTTGTTTTCAGTGTTTCAGTGTTTCAGTGTTTTCTGGTTTTCAGTGTTTCAGTCCCCTCTTCGTACCACTCCCCCGCCATTCCAGCCTACCAACTTTTGACCTCCTGCATGAGCTCTGTGTCGTTAGCAAAGCGCCGACCTCCAAGATATTTCTTCTGTTCGGGGAACAGGTGGTAGTCGGATAGAACCAGGTCCGGAGAGTACGGTGGATGGCCAAAAACATCCCAGCGAAACTGTTCCAACAAAAGCTTGGGTTTCACGGGCGGAATGGAGGCGAGCATTGTCATGAAACAAGAATACTACGGTTTTGGATTATTATTTTCAATAATGAACCTTTGGAATCGATCAAGGAATTTTTTTAAACTCCCCCTCCCCCACTAAAAATTTGTTGGTTTACGTTTCAAGGTACCTAGAATCCAAAAATCAAATATAAATTGGAGAGTGCCGCGTAATCCGTACGCGGCACTTTCCTCAGTTAGCATTGACCGGAAAATGAAGGTTAAAATTTTGAAAACACCCTAACTCAAAATATTCTGATATAAAGATATTGTTTTTCCATCAATTTGAGATAGTATAGAATTTTTATAATTTTTTGAGACCACGCGGAGCTCTGTAGGACAAACCGTTCGCTCCGTACGATTTTTCAACCCTTAGAAGTGAACTACATCAACCAAAATCTTCGGAGCACAACTAGACCCCAAATGGAGCCTACATGCCAAATTTCATCAAAATCGGTGGACGGCGTACGGCGGACGGACAGAAAATTTTTTATTCGATTTTCGGATTCTACGTACCTTAAAACGTAAACCAACAAATTTTGAAGAGGGGGGGGGGGTACAAAATTTTTTTCTTGGTCGATTCCAAAGGTTTATTATTGAAAATAATAAACCAAAAAATTGAAACAACAAACGACATTCTGTCTCAATCCACCTATAGGTACTTCAGACTGCACGAAAAGCGCGTCACGAAATTGATATGAATAAATTTGATTTATCATAATATGATAAATAGATATACGAGTATTATAGATAAATAGATATATTATTTCTTCCACTTTTTTGGGGTTCCTATTTCTGTAATTGATGTGATTTTAGACATTTTCGCAAATCAAGATTAATATTGGCAATCGGTTTTTACTAACGCGTAGACATTTTTACTACAGTAATAAGAATAGTGACTGTCGTATTGAACGTAAAATTCCTGGTGAGACCTCACATTCTTCACGGACAATTTCGAACCACCTGTTTTCTTAATTAATGATTTCACTGAAGATTATCTCGTGACCTCAACAACTGCGCTCGAATCGAATAATGATGGTTTTTACTTACAGCTAATCAACTCGAGTTCTCCATGTGCCTGCCTATGTTTAAGTATAATACATAATACAAATTGTGAATGATTTTACATTCATATAAACGACCATAGGTGAAATCTTCTGGCAACTACACTGATGAGTCGTATTTGACTTATTGAGGGGAATACAAAACCATATGTATACTTGAGTCAACACTGAACGAGGTATTTGACCTGCATTGTCTTCATTTTATTTAGAAGAGTTGCCTTTGCGAGGCATCGATCGGTTCTGGGTAATGACGAAGGTCTGTTGATCTAGTGTTCTCCCTTCTACGTCCTGGAATACCTACAGGTATCTCGTCTTGTACCGCAGCGGAGGACACGTCTTCCCAGGAGTGAACATCAGAACACCCCTGCACTCAAATCCGGGTGTTCTGATGTTCCGATCTTGACCGAGAGGGTGTTCTGAATCCGTCTTCATTACACCTAAGAGGCCACTCCATCATCGTTAACCAGACCCCGATTACAGCTAACCTCCCGGCTAACTTACCCCCCTCTCGCTACGTCGTAACGGGCTAATTCAACTTCAACCCACATGCCTTTACTGGTTGGAATTGTGATCATCTTATGCACACAACGATGATAACCAAATCTACCTTTCGGTACCTGCCCTTGCTCATTCATTTGTCACAATAATGATAATTTGTCCACTCGTAGATGCAATGTTACATTCCGAATCACTTCCCTGAGCGCATCATAGATTTGTACCACTAATTTTCACAGCCTTCAAAAGAGAAGGATATTAACACAGTTTTGGGTGAACTGTAATTCATGGCCGACTTTTTAGAATGTCTCTCGGCATATCTGTACGTTCCTTGGCAATTTATTTGGGTTAACATGGAAAAAAACAACCACCCACAAATCTGAATCAGACCATCCAGAATCCAAATCCCAGAATTTTGAATTTCATAATTTTTATACTTTGTGGATGCTGCGCAGGCCTTGATCTTTTAAGGATTGACTTTTCAGGCATCCACGCTTGTAGAGTTCTCTCCTCTGAAGGGATACTATAAAAACAATAAAACTCGTTAAAGAAGTACAAAAAAAAAAAAAAACTCGGAGAACGAAATCAAAAGATCTCGTGCACTGGAGGGCGCATTATTCACCTCTGCGCGGAAGCAATAAGCTTGAATGCCGATACTATGAATCACATAAATAATTTGCTTTTAAGATTTACTTCACAATCAGATATTTCGAGCTTAGCGCGCTCTCTGGCGGGAAACTCAATGATAATTGGCTGCACGAAAAACGAATGAGTTGGAAGAATGGTGGGTTACCTGTACGAAAACATTATTCAGAAGGTAAAACAACATCGAACATTAAGTAGCTCCGGAATGAAGAAAAGGACCAGAACATAATACCAGGCGAATGTCAAGGGGAGGCCATACACAACACAGCACCTTATAAACGACTGGTCTCAATGAAAGCAATTATTAACTCAGTCCTAAATTCTTGCGTGGTTATTGTTAATTTAACTCAGACATCTTCGTAATTGTGCCTTAATTTACAGAATTACATGCATTTGCATTTATAGAAGAAAATAAGGCGAAAGGAGGTTAACATACAAAAACTTGCGATATGCACATTTTAGAGCTCACTAATCGAACAAAAACCTCGAGAGTGGAAAACATGGTAAGTATAATTAATAATCAATACGCATTTGGATATTTATGGACAGCTTTGTGTGACAACGTGCGATGGGGTGCAGTGCCACCACAATGACAGTGTGGTAGAAAACACGAGACTGATACTGTTATTAAATTGTCATTTTGGTTTATTATTTTCAATAATGAACCTTTGGAATCGAAAAAGAAAAAAAAAAGTTTAACACCCCCTCAAAATTTGATGGTTTACGTTTCAAGGTACGTAGAATCCAAAAAGCGAATAAAAATTTGGCCGTCCGTCCGCCGTACGCGGCACTTTTGCCTATTTAGCATTGACCGATTTTTATGAAATTTGTTATGTAGGCTCCATTTGGGGTCCAGTTGTGCCCCGAAGATTTTGGTTGATGTAGGTCAGTTCTAAGGGTTCCAAAATCAATTTTGAAATTTTGAAAACGCCCGAACTCAAAAAATTTTGATATAAAGGTATTGTATTTCCTTCAATTTAAGATTCTATAGAAGTTTTAGAAGTTTTTGAGACCACCCGGAGCTCTGTAGGACAAACCGTTCGCTCGCTACGAGAATTTAAGTGTTTTACGTACGATAAAACAGAAACACGAGTGTGAATCGCAAAAGAGGCCTAATCTCCGTTCAAATTTTAGCTGACCGAAATGCGATCGATGTTTTTCTTCAAGTTGGATGGTTGGTGGCTTTGCAGACGAGTGACCTATAGAAAAATAATAAACCATTGTGTAATAATTTGCAGCGTTTTTTTTACCTTGAATTTCGCTCGATAGGTTGATTTGCAAGCAAGTTCGTTTATTAGGTAAGTTGAAAAAGGTAGAATCGACCACGTTTGAATAATCTAGTGATTCATTGAGTGAGTGATCATTTGGATATCCAGGATGATAAGTAACTCTGCACAATACCTACTTAGTAGATACTCGTACAAGCATTAAGATAAAATCGACCAAGTTTGAATAATCTAGAGATTCATTGAGTGAATGAACACTTGGATATCCAGGGTAGGTAATAACTCAAAACAGTACCTACCCCAGAAGACAGTCGTACAGACTACGTTCGAATAAGCTAGGTATACAACAGTCAGCTGATATGTCTATTCGACCTGATTAATTCGACTGTTTTGAAATTAAATTAATTAATTAATAGGTAATGGTATAGGAGATCGTCAGAACTGCATAGTGCCGTGCCAAATATGAGGGATATAATAGTACAGTTAGGTGATGAGATGGTTTTCTACCAAGTGGGTGTAGCACATAGCTCTTGATCGGTATCAAGCGTGGATTCGACATATTGAACTTGGCTTCTGGCAGCCTGGAGGTATTGGCTAATGAAGAGGGCGACCACTCGTGATCCCAACGGAGAGGTAATCGCAGCATCCCTCTAATTTCATCAAAGTGACCGATGCTGGTTGACAGCACCTCTCTAACCCGTTTAGCGCTCTACCCTATTGAAGGGTACTTTCACTCCACATTTCATCAAATATTCGGTTCGCGAATTCATCGGCCACTTTGGACAAATTGGGCTGCTCAGGAGGAAAATACGCTTGTCAAGTTTGGGCTGTACAGATTTCTCGCTCGTATAGTTTGCAAAAAAATTAGGACTTACAACAGCAAAAAATTGTTTGAAATAAACGCGTGTACGAGATTTTACTCCAACAAATTTCTATAAAATGAAAATGTCTAAGGTTTTTGGTGAAAATTGCCATCAAAAGTACGAGAGTATGAATGGTAAATTCATAACAATTGTAACATTACACAAAAGAGTGACATAGGTGGCTGAAAAATTGACGAGAATTGTGACAATGCCTTTTCGGATATCCTGAGTTTATTTTACTAAAAATCATTACAATGTACGTAGGTTAAATGTTTTGCTACCCAGCCAACCAAGGTAGCATTGTTTTCGTTTTTCGAAGTTAAAAAGAATTTTCTACAAAATCAAAAGTTCCACTCATGATACGTGTTAGACCTTCTTGGACAATTTTGGTTTCGTGTGTATGTTTGTCTGTCATGAAATTCTTGTATCGGGCAAAACTGTACGAAGTTATTGTCTGATTTTGATGAAATTTTCTGGAATTGTGCGGGTTGGAAAACGTGAAAACCTGGTAACAACCATAACTTCTACATTTTTACCCGAATTTTAGGACATTTTCAGGGTTTGAGTTTGTTGGAGTGTAGATGATCTCCTAAGAAGGTAGTGCATAGGTAGGTACTGAGATTGAAGTTTTGAGATTACTTACTATGCATCTATACAATCTGATCATAGATACGAGGAAACTATGTGCCACACCCAGTCGGTAGACATCTAAATAACACCACTGTTATGACCCACATGTATTAAGCATGTAGTTCTTACATAAAGAAGATATTGGGGAGACCCCTGAGTGAGTCATGACCACTAGGGGAGAGTGAGGTAAGGGGGAACACGTCAAGTGACGTCACCCTACCACCACTCTCCTCTCAGGGAAAATACAACGAGTAGGTATATAAGCTCACTCAGGGATGCTTTAGTATGCATTCTACTCCACTCGAATGACTTGACCTTTTCTCATCACCTTTGCCTCAGTCCATCAAGCTAAAGTATCTGCATAGACCCGAGTTTGTCTTCACCGACGCCGACCTCTGTAGTCACCTTACCTTAGAGCTCTCCTCGAATAATTAGGCTAACTAGGTAAATGTTCTGTTGATTAACGGCAGGTCTTAACAGACGCCGGAGACTACAGGAGAGCAATCATCATGCACTCTGCTTAGCGGTCGGTCGCAAGACGCCGGGGTTACAGTGCATTCAGGCTAGGGCTGGGGACTATCTCTCGCCGTCTGAGTAGGGGCTAAAGAAATCACATCAGCCGTATCGAGAAGGTAATCTCCTTCACACGACGACACGCCGACATAACAACCACATTATACATTTTCATGATGAAAGTGGAGAGGGTAATTAGACGAAACTAAAGAAGAATATTACATCGAAATGTGGAATAAACGATTTCGAACACTGAAAGAGAAAAATCTCAAATATTTCACTTTAATTACTAAGTACTTATATTTCCTGATGAAATTTGTTTCAAAGAGGCAGATTAGGCTTCAGAATATATTATAACCTGGTTATCTTGGGAAAAAATCCGTCAATAGCGAGCTCAAGAATTTCTTTCCCAAACCTCGTAGTAAAGTAAGAACAAAAACCTACAAAATATCTTACCTTTATTACCGAAGAATTTCCCGACAGTTTTGTTGAAAACTAGTTTTCTCCTTCATCTTGTTTCCATACCTTTGAAAAGTATGTTGTCGGATCTAATTAGGTATTTTAAGTCCATTCAATTTGCAGTTTCAGGTTTTGTCTCGATTGTAGAAAAATTTCTCACGAAAAGCTTCCTCTGAAACAAACCCAACGTTCTGGAATTCGCACAAGTAAACGACGGCAGATTTATCGTGAGAAAGAAGGGTTAAGGGGTTAAGAAATGAAAAAGAGCTCCCCGACTTTTTGGAGAGGTAATTAAAATGATTAACAGTCTTACTTTTCCAAACATAAAGATCTCTCCTTACGAAAGGAAGCTCCTACTTACAAACTTGAACTCCTTCCCCTCACTTTTTTACTTCCCCGCACAAAGATTTAAATACTTGCGAAACATCTCCGTCTGGTCCAGGGAGAATTGAGGAAGGGGCTCGAGTGGTCCTTTCACCGGAATACCCTCTTTCCATCCGCATTCACAGTATGGTTTTAGTAAGAAATTAATTACCGACTCACAAAAGGTTCGTATTGAGGCTCTAATCCGAAGTACGTGGAGTTGAGCCGTTTTTACATTTCAGCTCGGAACAAAACTTACTTCTCGAAAAACTCGATTTTTTTTCAAGTGTTCAATTCATGGTAACCTCTTGGGGTAAATATTTCTGTGATGTAAACGTGTAGGCGTGTGAATACAGCGTAATTAGGATGTGCGACGGTAATTGGCTCTTGGCTTAGATCTTATTTTAAGAGGACGACGACTCAAGAAATACTTTCACTGAACACCCACCTAATTTTGAAAACTTATTCATTTGAGTTTAAAAGAGAGTAGATTCTCATTTCATGAGGAAATACTGAAGTTCCTTCGTAATTTAAGGTGTAGGATTTGCACGACTCGTTAAAATATTTAAAGGTTTACCTAGTTTGGCTAGGTATGGATTATTGTTATCCCACATCAGATGAACAGCTTCATTTTTAGTATGGACTTTTTTTGAGATTAGTTCCCCACCGAAATCCGTGTTCATGATTCGCAGACATTGAAACACATCTTCCCGGGACTTAGGTAATTTTCAAGGTTTTTTCCCCCTTTTCGCTCTGTATAAAATCTTACCCCTATGTGCCACTTGCCGCAAAGTAACTTTTTCTTTCTTGGCACTAAGGTCCTTGGTGGAACAGGGCTTTGTCAACAATACCCCTTCAGTCCTGTCTATCCAATGCTCTTCGCCTCCAACCTCGGATCTGGAGCTGGCTTAGATCCCCCTCTGCAGTAACATCTGCGTCCGGTAAATCCCTCAGTATTTTGAGATGTGACGGGATGATGATAATATCTCGTGCAAAGGTCACTCGCTGAGAAGACAGGTGCCGAGGTTCGGGAGCATTATCGTAAATTTACGTTACTTTTATAAAGCGTGGGCTTTTATGCTCCGTGAGGTCATCAGGACTATTTATAGTCCTTATCGCAAGCTGATGACCTCACGGAGCATAAAAGCCCACGCCCATGGTCATTATCATCATAATTATAGTAATATACAGTGTATTCGGAATCAACACAAAATTTCTTGTAGAAAAACAGTTTCATATATTGAACATTGTTTAAAAATTGTTAATAAAGGTATAAACAATTTTTGTAAAGGTATAATGATAACCTTCGTTGGACCGAGAAACGCAATAGCCGAGTGGGTACTCTATATGTGCGTGGAGGAGAGTAGAACATGAATATGGACTCTTAATATCTTCAAAGCATACCTTGTGCATACAGTATGTTAGTATGGTATACCAAAAATCGAAAAAAAATTTGTTGTTGAGGTAATTGCAATCAATAATGGAAAATTTAAAAGTTCGCTAATTTACTTATGCTTCACGAATGGTAACAGGAATAGTTTTGCAAATTCTTCTTCCAGACACAAACCTGTACAGTTCGTGACCCAGTAAAATATTGGCAAGTATCTAAACTGAACATCTAAAAAGTGTACAACTGTAAAAAGTCTGCCAAGTGGGTGTGGCACATAGCTTCATCGTATCCATAACCCGATTGTATAGATGATCCGATGCATAGTAGTTAATCTCAAATATCAATTCCTAAGTACCTTCCGCTAGCCTCATAGGGGACCATCTACACGCTAATCTGAAAAATCCTGAGAAATTTCGTCGAAATCGGATGGAAATGTGGAAGTTATGGTTATGTTATGGCTGTTTTAGGAATTCACTTTCGCGCATGCGCAGCGGCTACTATCTGACTGGAAGTGATGATTTTCATAGGGGGCCATCTACACGCCAAAATTTCATCGAAATCGGACAAGAAATGTAGAAGTAATGGCTGTGGCAAGGATTTCATGATAGACAGACAGACACGGAACCAAAATTGTTCAGGAAGGTCTAAAACGTAAGACGCGAGTGGAAATTTTGATTTTGGAGAACTTTTTTTTCAACCTTGAAAAGTGAAAACAAAGCTCCCGCTACCTTGGTAGACTCGGAAAATTGAAAATTATCCAGAATAGCCAGTAAATTGATTATTTGGGATCCAGAAACGTACTCGTCGTAGAGAAAACCGAAGAAAATCAAAGACATTCGAGTGGGTACTCTTTGATTCCAAGGAGACGAGTAGAGTATGGTTATTGATTTATAACATTTTTTATACTCCTCGTTATGAAGTACAATTTATTATTCAAGTTAAAAATGGCTGAAATTTCACTGAAAATTAGCTCTTTCACTCATGGTGCACGAGGGGGAACTTTTTTTGTCAATCGGTATGATGAATGATTTGGAGAAGATTCAACTCCACGCACTCTTGGCGTTGTTTCCAACAATTCAACCTCATTCAGTGAACTGAAGGAGGAACCTACGTTGATAATAAGTTGCAACTCTTGAGACGATGGGGGGATTGAAGAATAATGGGGGAATGGGTAAACTTGAAAAAAGCTAAAAAGCTCGTGAAATCTTTTTTTAATTAAGAAGGCGGTTGGAATGAATGGAGGTGAGGAGATTTACGTTCTCCTCACACTTTCCTCTGAAGGGAGAACCAGCTCTTATGGAGCTACCTCATCACCCATGTTTATCGTTCTAACTTCTAAGTAGAATGGAATATTTGAGGAGATGTGATTTTCATTGCATTATTTCCTTATCGAGGTGATATCACTATTACCATATCTCAGATGGGACCAATATTTGTTCATTATGATCGATGATTGATTGTAATAATAATCAAAATTGTGAATCAAAGTTATTCTGAATAATCAATTCATAAGAATACAATAAATTATTGTTAATGTTCAGTCTCCTAAAAAATGATTGTCAAAAATGAAACCACACGTTTCATAAGTGAACTTTAAAAAGATAATTAATTACAAGCGTTATAGTGAGAAAAATGACGTAACTTGATTAGCTGTCAGAGTCGCAAGTAAGTTGTATTCGGCCAATTCATTAAAAACAAGAAACAATCAACAGGGAATAGATTTGGAACGGGTGGCGCTCCATAGTATTCTTACGGAGCTGACGCGTCCTACAGTAGGTATAACATTCTCCCTCCTTAAAGTACTTAAGTTTTTCAATTTAACAATGATCCGAATTTAATAAAGCCCACCTTGGTTCTAACGGAAATTTTCTATGAAGCCAGACTTTACAACTCTGCTGCATCAGTTCTTCTAAATTTGTTTTTCGTATCACTCTGTTGAATCATCAAAAATTAACTTCTCTCGACCAGGGATCGATCTCCTATCATTCTGATTCTGAATCGGAGCTCCTACCACTTGAGCTAAGGAAGCGAATGGACAGAAATGCGAAGAGGTAGCTGATCACAACATCTCCCCCCCACCCCCCACCCCCAGTAGGAAATCTTAGGTACTCCGTTACCTAGTCAGGGAGGTGAGAGGCAGCTTTGGCCGGCGTTTTCCAACCCAGTGAGAACGCGCTATTTTTGACCGGCTTTGGAGTTTTTGTTATTCTTCCTTATTGACAGAGCGGGGGATCTGCTGACCTCAATGTTTGTCCGAATAGGCGGTGGCTCGACTCGTGTCTCGGGAGGGAGCTGTTTTGATGACCAAATCTTAATGAATTATATTGTTTCTCTGAGAAATGCTAAGGAGACCGTTCGGGTCCAATACGACTGCGCCACATTGTTGAATCATCAAAAATTAACTTCCCTCAACCGGGGATCGATCTCCTATCGTTCCGATTCTGAATCGGAGAGCTCCTACCACTTGAGCTAAGGAAGCGAATGGACAGAATTAAGAAGAGATAGCTGATCACAACTCGATACCGACTCTCATAGGTAGGATAATCTATACCTACCTTTTTCTACTCGAAAATAAAACAAAAATAAAAAATAACTGTATTTTGTACAAACACCGCAAGAGCGTGATAAATTGCACTTGAACCACTAAAATTTTGGTTTTACGGAGTATTTTTTCAATCGAATCGAGAGTTTTATCATTGAAAACAAAATAAACCCAAAAGGTGCGTCTCGAAGGAGGGATCTGGTTTAAAAGAGTGTAATTCAACACCACCTCCATTTCCCCGTCTCAGCTCCTTAATTACTTACTCGCCTTGAAACGAAGAAGCACACTTCACGGGTCGCTCTGGGGGGAAGGGGGCAATGCCCCCCTCCACAAACCTTCCCACCGTTAAAAGGACAGATAAGGGTTGTAAATTATACAAGAACTTCACAAACCACCGCGTTTTCTACCCCTTTTTCCACTCTCGACTCCCGAAAAGATAAGGATAAGAGACGCGGAATGAGTTGCTGTTTAAAATCGGATATTTCTTGTACCAACCCTTTTTCAAGTCCCCTCGTAATTCTTTCTCTCCTTGGATTTCAAAGGGCATTGTTTCCATTTAACAGGACGGAAAAAACCAAAGAGAAACGGGCAGTGTATATTTCACGTTATAATAGAATCATTATCTTGTCCTGGCAGCCGCAACTTTAGGTAGGTACCCTTCTAAAATAAATTGCAGAAGTAAATGTAAGCAAAATGAAACGTGCTTTTAACTTCACCGGAAAATGTCGTTTATCTGAATGCTGCGATCATATTTTCGTACATTAAAAAAAATCGGACGGTAGACCTACGGTTCTACAGTCAGATCATTTAATAGATTAATTTTACGTCAATTTTAGCAATAAGTTGAGTCGTGATATGACGATCGATCTCGAAGTTGCGAACCTCATGTTAATCAATATTACATGATAAAATACTTCGCTACCTGCCTATAATAATTACCTATGCTTTCTCAATAATTGTTTGTTGTCATGTAACAAAGCTCTCGCCGCGAATGTTGTTTACAGTTCTTTTAACCCATTCCAAACCGAGGAAAGAAATAACAGAGTAATGGTAAAGAGGAGGAAACTATTTTACAGAATGGCGGCCGAAATAAGGCATAATTTGCTCTCCAATCGAGAGCAAAACTGCTCCAAATTTTATGAAATTAACAGTAATTAGGATTAGAGAGGTCTTAGTTTTCCAAATCGACATGATTTATCCATTTCATTGTTTAAAATCTGAAAAAAAATCTAGGTAAAATGTAAAAATCTATTTATGGACCGGAATCTGTTTTGACTTATGGCCCAGAACGCTTACTCGCCCAGGATCGAATTTCAACCACCATGATCACGCTTTCGGCCAAAAGGCCTGTTTTGAAAAAATTCCCCAAATCTCATTGAGCTCCTGAATGTCGAAGAAAAAAAAAATTTTTTTAAGTTTAGGAACTGCATGAACGAGAAAAAATTCTTCTACAAAGATTTTCCACAATTTCAATATTCAAAACATCATTATTATGACGATGCAAAAATGCATCAGTGGCCGGAAATGGTTAACTCAGGTGTATATCTCAGTTTCATCCATAATTACAACGGTTTTGGCATTATATAATTCATGCATACATTTAGGGCTTTCTAACGAATGGTGAACGATTTTTCTACGAGCACAAATGAAGAAGATGAAGTTCCTTAGCAACCACTTGGTTGTCATTGTGGACTCTTGAATAGTTATCGCAAATTGTAACCACCAGTAGGAAAGAAAACGTCTGCCAAGTGTGTGTGGCACATAGCTTCCTCGTATCCATAACCCGATTGTACAGATGATCCGATGCATAGTAGTTAATCTCAAAACATCAATTTCTAAGTACCTTCCGCTACCCTCATAGGGGACCATCTACACGCTAATCTTAACAATCCTGAGACATTTCGTCGAAATCGGATGGAAAATGTAGAAGTTATGACTGTTACAAGGAATTCACATTCGCGCATACGCAGCAACTACCATCAGTCTGGGGGAGATGATTTTCATAGGCGACCATCTACACGCCAATCTGTTCAATTCTAGAAAATTTCATAAATTCGGATGAAAAATATAAGTGTAAGTGTGGCTGTTACAAGGATTTTACGTTTGCGCATGAGCAGAGACTACTGTCAATTTTAAGGCCTTAATTTTCATCGGAAACCATCTACAACCTAATCCGCATAATCCCTGAAAATTTCATCGAAATCGGAAAATAACTTCGAATAGTTATGCCGGTTACAAAGATTTCATGACAGACACACAGACAGACAGCTACGGAACCAAAATTGTTGATTGGAAGGTGTGAAACATAAAACGTGAGTGAAAATTTCGATTTTGGAGAACTTTTTTTTCAACTTTGCAAAGTGAAAACAGGGCTTCCGCTACCTTGGTAGACTCGGAAGTAATAAAATAAACTTTGTACCCTTAAACTTGATTAAACGTAATCATTTTTCAAGATGCAATCTTTTTCATAAGGATGAAAACTGTATACTGCCGTGCTATGCCAGAAAGTCGTAACGTGAAAATTTGACCAAATTGAGTTATTGGTACCCGGGGGTTTTGGGGGTCGATTTCTATCGATTTTCGGAGTTCTAGAGTCGTATCTCTACTAGAAATGCCTCAAAAAAGCATCTTGATTTTCGCTTTAAGGCGTTTAAGACGTTAACTTGATTCTACTAAGAAACTAGTCGAATTGGAGCGATTCAGACGAAGAAAACTCGTATCTTGACACTGATACGGGAATCGGCCTTAGTATTTTGAATATTTGATTTCTGAATCGGCTTGGCACGACTTTTGCCTCTGAAAACTCAGCATTTTAAGGTGAATTTTGTAACCACCAAATGGACCACTGTACTGGAACAAACGTTTATTTATTGATTCAGCTATTTTTCTTACCCTCTGAACACAGATATGAAATATGATTGACTTTGAGCCAAGAAGGATGAAATAATAATTAAGGTAAAATGGTTTCTTGATTTAAAGAAAGAGAAAAAACATTTACAGGAAAAAGTTTCAGGAATTAAAATTTGCTTAGCATTCCATAGTCTCATGGTTGCATATTCGGAACAGAACAGTCGTAACTTCGGGTTTACGAGAGCGTAAACTCGTATCAATCATAGATACGACTTTTAGGGCTAGCAAAATCGAGTTACGACTTCAAGGCTTACTGGGTATATTGGCTTAGATGTGAAAAAGATAGGAATGGAAAAATGTTTTACAGTTTTTGTCAATTTACACTCAAAAATATTTAATTTAAACTCTAGAAATCGATTCGGCTACTAATTTCCTTTAAGACACCTTTACTTGTGGTGAAAGGAGGAAAAATGATCCTGCGAAAGAGTTATTTCGCCACGAAACCTATTAGGTCGTTCTCCCGAAAGTTGGGTGAAGTCAAGATACGACTTTCTGGCTTAGCACGGCAGCATTATACTGCCTATAATAGGTATGTCATTGTAGCAGAACTACCTATTTAGATACCTAAATAGGTATCTGCTAGGTACCTATTTAGTCTATAGTGTTTGAGAAAGCCTGATTAAATATTTTCTGGTAGACTACAAATTACAATGGTGAACATGATAGATAGTTTTTGGTTCGTAAATGAAAACACTTTAGCATTATATACCAAAACCTTTCATATTGAAGACGATTACGATGTTAAAAGTGTTTTAAACACATAGAGGTACCCAAGCTTCTGTAAGTACCTGCATACAAGTGTGACCTAACATAATGCAAAGTTCACACTCGAGTACGTTTTATCCGATCTCTTCAAATCCACTTCGATTTTTCACAAGTAAATCCTTAATAATGACGTAAAATCCTTACGACATATGGGACATATATGACTCTCCCTTTCCAATAGATCAGCGCAGTTCTTACAGAGGGACAAGTGGTGACAAGGAGAGGGAGCGTATTGTCTGGACTCGCTGAGGCAAACTACGCACAGCAAGATATCATCGACGGAATTTCTTCGTTTCACTTCTGAAAAAAATCCAAAATATTCATCAACCATTTATGCAAGATGGCCAACTTCCCAACACCATCAATAGTGCTAATTTCAAAATGTCACCGTTAAAAATAAAATGGTATGGTTAAAACTCCATGATCTTGATCTTTTTCTACCAATCCTGGGTTCATCCCTGTTTTCCAATTATAGAAAAAGTTTTTTGGAAGCTGAGACAAAAAGAACCATCTCTTATCTCAGAATAACTGTAGAGGGACGTCCCCTTGGGACCTTCAATTGTGATTCGTGAATTAATTCGTCTTTAGCGTAATATTGCTAGGTTTTGTAAATTTTGTTATTTAATCAAATTTTTCGTGTGCTTCACAAATTGTAAATGTAATAAATATACGATATATTTGTGGTTAGGGAGTGATTCAACCAATTGTAATGCCTTCCTATTCGGCACTTCATGCTGTAGGTCAACTAACTATGTACCTATCTAGATTCTTTGCCTTTCAAGATTTGCCGAAAGAGATCCCCCAGACTCTCTCGTTGATGCTTATCAACATAGAAACATAAATTCTGTATAATTGACTGATATTTCAATCTCGTATGTATTCTCTACTACTATAGAGAAAACCTTTTTAAAAGATCTAAAGGACGGGCTCGTAATCTCTCCCACTGATTGGAAGTACGATTCCAAAACTACATATTAAGGGGGTCTCAGTCGGTCGCCGTTCGTTCTCAGTATTTCGCAAAATTGAAGGCGCAAAAACTTAGAAAGTTGTACCTAAATTTGAAATTTTAAAGTATTTTAGAAATTCATCAGTGCACGGCCCTAGGGAATTGAAAAACTGAAATATTGTCGCCAGAATCATCAAACTCGAACAATAACTGCCAAAGAAAAACGCTGCAAATTATTACAAAATTACGCAAATATGAGACAAGATTTAAGGCGAGAGAAGTCCGAGCTTAAAGGAGTGTTAGTCATTAGTTGAGCTTAAGGTCGTGGCGAGGGGTTACGTATGGTAAAAGCTCCACGGAGTCACTCGAGCTGGGGATCTCGGAAGGAGTGCTCTGTGCCATCACCAACGTCTTCCGGGACTCACATCTGAACAGGTACTGGAGTAGTAGTAGATATCCTTCCTTCCATCCATTTCTCATGAGCGACTTCCACATTATACCTATTAGTAAATTTTTTTTTTTTTTTTTTTTTTTTTTCATTATAACGGGTGGTGGCACTACGGAGCACTCCCTCCAAGATCCCTAGCTAGAGTAAATCCGTGACATTTCTTCCATACTACAAGCCACTCCACGACCTTGTTGATATTGACTGACACTCCTTCCAGCTTGTTTATCTGTTGCCTTACGCCAAAATTTTCCATTCTAAACATTTTGAGTTTATTCCAATAGCTTCATTTTGCTTCCTCACTACCGAAGGTAGGGAAGCTTTGTATTCGTGAAAGAAGTGAAAAAAAAAATGTCCTCCAAAATCAAAATTTCCACTTGCTTTTTGCGTTTTAGAGCTTCCCGAACAATTTTGGTTCCGTGTCTGTCTGTCTGTCTGTCGGTCTGTCGTTCTGTCTGTGGTCAATCCTTGTCCCGTTGATGAAATTTTCAGGGATTGTGCGGGTTAGGTCCTAGACGGTCCCCTATCAATTTCAGCACCTTCGGACCAATAGGAGCGAGTGCGCATGCGCAAACGTGAATTTCCTGGAACCTCGGTTTCTCGGTTTCTAATGAACCGTTTCTAATGATTTGGAGGTTAGTTAGGGACTAACTTCTAAGAGACACCCTATAAGTTTCAATCAAATTGGTCAAGCAATAGCCGCTGTGCATGCGCGAACTTTAAATTTATTGTTACAACCAAAACTCCGCAACTATTCAACCACTTTCGATGAAATTTTCAGGGATTGTGTGGGTTAGGTCCTAGACGGTGGACCGCTATTTACAACACTATTATAAACATTAATACCTGCAACCCTATCCCGCATATCATCGCCAATTTTTTTGGGTATTCAATAACTCTTTGAATCATAATTTTTTCGCCAACTGATTCTATACGTCCATGTTACAATGAGTGAGGAAGCTATACTGCCCACCCAACTTGGCAGACGTTTTTTTTTTTCGAAAACTCGCTAGAATTGAATAAATTGTATATCTACATAATGGAGAGGTGGGTGGAAGGAATGATCGCTTTACAATGTCCACCAATTCATGTTATTGGCTACCACTCCTTTCACCTCGGATACCGCTTGCCAAAGATCTTGCCTTCACATTTGCATACTTTTGACTGTTAGGTAAGCCATTGATAACTGAATATCCAGAATCACGACAGGCCCGTCGGGATTCTTGACTACGATATCAGGCTTCTTATGATCATTAAGCAGACTAGTTTAATAAATGACTATGATTATGACTCACCTAGCGCTTTAGCAGAAATTGTGGTAGAAGAAGTAGTATAACCAATGGGAACAGAAGCGGCTGCAGCTGAAGCATGTAGAAATCCATCAATCCGAATAACTGAATGATTATAGTGATAACTTTGGAACCCACCAATGTAGTTCTCATTCTCAAAGTGATCATCATCAATAATTGATGATTCAATTATTGAACCTTCATCTTCATCATATCTGTTGTAATCATCATGGTTCTCATATTCCTCCTGGACTTCATCACACTGCTCAAAATAATCTTGATAATCATTGTTTTCATTCTCAACATAATGATCATCACAAATACCGATATACCAACTGTCACCTTCTTCGTCGTCACTCTCTACACCATCCAATGTATATTCAGCTTCGAAATCATGGTTATACTCTTCACCATCACTCGCAATGTCAGGGTAATCTTCATCATCCTCATCTTCAATCTGATCTTGCAAGTTGGAGGATTCATAACCATAAATATCAGGATCATATTCATCGTCATTCTCACCACCTTCACAATCATAATAATTGTTTTCAGTATCATCCACATTACTACCATCATCCTGATCAAAAGTATAATCGTGGTAGTTATAGTTTCCATCATCATTCTCATATTGATCTTCATCCTGGTTAATAGTGAGATCGTTGTTTATGTCATCAGCGTCATTCACATACTCATTTTGATCCTGATCAAAAGTATAACCGTCGTAGTTATAGTTACCATCATCATAATCATACTGATCTTCATCCTGGTTAATAGTGAGATCGTTGTTTACATCTTCAGCGTCATCCACGTATTCATCTTGATCTTGATCAAAAGTATAATCGTTGTAGTTATAGTTTCCATCATTATACTCATACTGATCTTCTTCCTGGTTATTAGAGAGATCGTTGTTTACATTATCAGCGTCATCCACGTATTCATCTTGATCTTGACCAAAAGTATAATCGTTGTAGTTATAGTTTCCATCACCATACCCATATTGATCTTCATCCTGGTCATAAGTAAAAGTATTGTAAATATCGTTATCATCATGCTCATAATGATCTCCAGTCAGGCCAATAACATGATCGTCGGAATATTCATTGCTGTGATCATCAGTTCCTTCGCCCTGTTTGGTAAATTCAGACCCATCATCGTAGTTCTCATAACCATTGATGGAATCTGACCCTGCCCAAGTTCTATAATGATCGTGATATTCAATGTGAACTGCACTCAATCCTGATGACAGTTCTTCTATATTAGTTGCAAGATCAGATCGATTAGTGAAACCGTTGGAACTTCCTGGTGCCGCAACTTCACTGCTGCTTCTTGTCTGATTGAACTGCCAAGTGAGCTGCTGAGGCTTCATGGTTTCCAACTCCGACTCTTTCTTCGGCAAAACTTGAAAGAAAAAAATAATAAATTAATAACTCTCACAGTTTTAATCACATTCGAATGGAAATTTTGAGATGGACTGGTTGGGCTCTTAACAGTCGATTATGAACACTATCACACTAAGATGTATGGTATTCTTTGCTCATAATATCAAATATTACTCTTTCAATTGATTGATCGATATTTTAATTGTCTAAAATGAATCTAATCGGACTTCAAGTAACAAGCAAACCTGCTTCTGTTTTTGGTGACATTTTCAGGAATAGACTGTTTTGATTTTCATCGTGATCGGATCATCAATACTATCATTTTATAGATAAACAAGGAAGCTATGTGCCATACCCATCAGGCATACTTCTAGGGAGATAAGAACAGAAATTAAGAACATTCTCAACATGGACATGGACGTGTTGGAAATTGGTAAAGATTTTAATGATCAGTAAGGTAACGTGACCAGTAACAAAAGACATCACATTGAGGTTAACTGGATTTTTTGAACTCTGGAGTGTAGTCTGCAAATTCCAACTATTTTTATCTTGTGCGACAATGTCTCTTCTAACATTTGGCACATTTTGGATCCTCTAAACTGGTTAATTATATTTTTAATCCCGCAATTATGAAACTAGGTCCGCCCCCTACCAACAAACAGACAAAAAGACTAGAAAAGGGAAGGGAAAAATTCTCTGTTTATCTTCAAAACATTCAAAATTTCTTCTTTTTTCAGAATTACATCCTTTTTTAATTTAAATGAATAATATAAGCCCGTATTAAAACTTTGTGGAAAAAAAACGAAATGAAAAGTGAAATTTTGAATAAATACCTACTAACCTACGTTGAATTCTAACGTAATGGATGACTCAACTTTCCAATGCAATAACTATAATTATCTACACTTGGATTAAAATAATATAGGGTAATGAATCGTTACTAATGATACTCAATAACATATAGCAGGAGGTCAGTCAGCTTCTTGTCAGTCAACTCCAACGCAACGAGCATTGTTAACCCATTTCCGGCCATTGATGCATTTTTGCATCGTCATAATAATGATTTTTTTAAATATTGAAATAATGGAAAATCTGCGTAGAAGAATTTTTTCTCGTCCATGCTGTTCCTAAACTTTTTAAAGAAAAGTTTCTTCGACATTCGGGAGCTCAATGCGATTTGGGAATTTTTTTTTGAAAAGGAGGCCTTCTGACCGAAAGCATGATTATGGTTGCTCAAATTTGGTCCTGGGAGAGAGCTTTCTGGGCCATGAGTCAAAACAGATTCCGGTTCATAAAAAATAATTTTTAGATTTTATATTGATTTTTTTGTTTTTTAATTTTTGACAATGAAATGGATAAATCACATCAATTCGGAAAACAGACCTCTGAAATACTATTAAAATGTAAAATTCATAAAATTTGGAGCATTTTTGCTCTCGATTGGTGAGCAAATGATGCCTTATTTCGGCCGGCATTCCGTAAAATAGTTCATCTTCCTCCCCCCCCCTTACTATGTAATTTCTACCCTCGGCTTGAAATGGGTTGATAAAGTCGCTTTATGGTAGGTAGCCCTTACCGCGAGGGTTCACGGAAAACTTGAAATCAAGTTTGTGTATTCAAGAGCTCAGGTATCTACCAGCGAAACAATTGTGGGAGCCCTCATATTCATAAAACTATTTGATTCTTAATTGCAGAGTGCTGGAAATAAGAGGTCTTCAATGAGTGACTCTTACCCTGTGACGTCATACAGTTCATGTGGTCATGTACCGAGTACCCATAACACATGGTGTATTGTTGCATTTTGGTAAAAAGCATATTGTATTTCGTTTCTGAATATTTTCTATTATGAAAATATTTATACAATATAATGTACCCATTCGCATAACATGTTCTTGCTATAAGCTTTGAAATTGTGTAACTTCAATCAGGATTAGCTTAAGCCGAATCATGTGGCTGGTAACATTGTACGCGATCTTCAGCTGTCAGCTGCTTATCGCTTGGCTTCTAGTGATGTGCGAAACGGTTACTTTTTGGTAATAGGTGACAACGTGACAGTGACAGGCCGGTAATAGGTTCCAGTAATAGGTGACTTTGTAATAGGGTGACAGAGAAGCGCATCCTGGAACTGCGGCGCTGCTCGGTGTAAAGTGACCAGCAGTGATTTCCGTAACGAGAGTTCTTGCCCCAATAGACGCAACTAGCGTATCGGTCTCATATTTCTAATAAAAAATTGGTTCTGTTCATTGAGAAAAAATTTATATACCCCTCCATTATATTTGTATATTACGTTTTACCGATTTAAGCAACTAGTATGAGACACTCAGCAATCAGATTAATATGTTTAGAGCTCAGAAATAATTAATTTATCGATCGTGGTCCCAGAGTCATCATAGTCCTCCGTTGGTAGGTAAAATGGAATAAATAAGAAAAAAATGAAATTTATCACAGTCGATCATTATTGGTAGGTAGCATACATTTTCCTCCTCAATATTATCTCTAATTGAAACAAATGAAGGAACATGAGCAAATAGAAAAAATTATTACGAATTATATTTTTTAATTTGTAGGTAATGGTAGTTTTGAAACTACATACAAACTTGACCACATAGGTCGCACTTGGCAGTTTTTCGACCTTTTAATGAGCTTAAAAATCGCCCATAATCGAGAAGATTTCGGTTTTTTATTCATCTCAACTAATCACAAAACAATGAAACTATCGAAAAACATCGAACTAAACGGGCAACACGAGTCAAACTAAAGGCGAGAGTCCTAAACCCGGGCGGCGGAAAGTACGGCGTGAGGGACGAGAAACAACCGATCACCTGATCACGCTACACAAATGGTAAGAGTGACAAGTGACGATGGAGCTCCAACCGTGACAAGGAGCTCCAAGAGTGACAACGTGACAAGTAGCGCCGACCGCCCATGAAGTGACAACCAGCGCCAACCACTACGGAGTGACGAGTAGCGCCAACGGCACTGTAGTGACAACGCACACAGTGACAATTCAAGAAGCTCCGAAGGGGTCAAAGTGAAATAATTTGAGATAGTGATTCGGAGCATGGAGGAAGGGAGAGTTATTTTACCTGCTGTCACTGCAAGTCCGTTGGTAATAGGGTCTGCTCCGTAATAGGTGACAAATGGAACGGTGACTCTCCGGTAATAGGTGACTTTAACCAGTGACGCGATTTCCTACCCACCTCTATTGGCTTCTAATTCATTCGCTTCTCACTTGGTTTCCAACCGTCTTGCGATATAGCTTGTCTGTATTCTCATACTGCTCTCTTGCTTTGCTTTTGCATTTCTGAATCATAATTCGAGTCATTCAATATTTATTGAATATACTAGTATCAATCTTATCATTTCGAGTCATTCAATATTCATTGAATAAACTAATCAAATTCAAATCACTGTTTTGTCTACATATTTTCAATTCCCCATCTCCAGACTTCGTTTCAACGGTGAGTTCGTTTCATAATATGCTAAGCATGGTTATTTGTGTTCTTTGCGTTTTACACTTTGTTTAAACTCAAGTTATTCGGTTTGATTGGTGATCTCAAATATTCCGCATCGCTCGTTGAAGCTTTACAGCCGATACAGAGAAGCACAAATGAGACATAAAACTGTACATGAAGAATAAAACCTCAAAATTTGTCTTAATGCCGACAGTAAATTCATAAACTATTCACATTCGTGTTTCTGATTCATCATTCATCTAACAGACGGAAGTACAGAGGCAAAACCCAACAATGTTCCGAAGAAATCCTTCTAAAAACTATAGGGGAGTCAAAAACATTCTTGACAATTTTAAATTGATGAAAAAACAATACCTGAATATTGTTTTGACAAAGTTTTCCTCCATTTTTAGGACGTCCCACAGTAAGACTTGGGCGTCCTTATGCGATCGATCTGAGGTAAAGTTGGACAACACTCAACAGAAAAAAAAAATTTCCACACAGTAATCCGTTTTAGACCATTCTGAATCCAAATCCGCGAAAAAAACCATAGGTGTATGTCTGTGTGTGTGTGTGTGTGTATGTGTGTATGTGTGTATGTGTGTGTGTGTGTGACAAAATCTTGTGTCGTCTGCACAGGCCTTAGTTCTCAACCGATTTTCGTGGTTTTTTTTTGTTCGATGCGGAAAACTATCTAGTTGTGCACTACGTCGCCGGAATTTCGAATTTTGCTTTTTAAGGGGGGGAAAGGGGGGGTTAATGATCAAAAAACGTGCGTTTTTGGGCATAATCTTGTGTCGTCTGCACAGGCCTTAGTTCTCAACTGATTTTCGTGGTTCTTTTTTTCATCGACGCGGAATACTATCTAGTTGTGCACTACGGCGTCGGAATTTGAATTTTGCTTTTTAAGGGGGGGAAAGGGGGGGTTAATGCTTAAAAAACCGTGTGTTTTTGGGCCTAATCTTGTAAACTCTGCCCAGGCCTCAATTTCCAACCGATTTGTGTGTTTTCTTTTTTGTTTGACTCAAATAACTTCCGAGTTGTACATGATTTTACCAGAGTACCAAAATTCGCAAAGGGAGGGGGTGAGTGGGGGGATAATATTCACAAAATATCCGATTTTTCAATATTTCGGTTCCTTTACTGCTTACTAATTGTATCCAAGCTTGAAATTGAGGAAAAATTCTCATTATACCTCCGATTTCATGAATTATTCTCTGTACCACATGGAACTAATAGTGGTGCCAGGACACCATAAACCGCATATTTCGTGTTTTTTTTTTTTTTTTTTTTTTTTTTGTGTGTTTCACCTCGAACACGGATGCGAACCTTGATGGACCGCCTACTAAAACTAATAGATGAAAGTTCAATGTTACGACGTATTTCCGCTTTGGTGCCAGACTGGCACCATTGGCGGGGGGGGGGGGGGGGTGAACTCGAATTCGCATGTTGGGTATCGTAGATCATGGATTATTAAATGCTCTTCAGATTCGAGTTTCCCACGCCGCTAGAAATGTTATGGTTGATAATGGCGAGGGGGGGGGTGTCACTATTTCTTCCCTAAAGTAATAAATGAATTACATCGAGTGAAACAGTTTTATCGCTTACCAACTGGTTAAACTGATCTAATGCTTATCCAATGGGACGTCCCCTAGAATGCATGCATTACTAAACAATATGTTTACCCGTTAGAAATGAATGACAACAACGAAAAGCTTTGCGGCACAACTAGTTCCCAAATGGAGCTAATATATCAAATTTCATCAAAATCGGTCCATTGGAACTGGAAAATGTGCTTCGTACCGCTCGGACGGAAAAATTGTAACTACGTACCTCGAAAAGAAAACCATTAAATTGGTTATATATATTTTTTTTTCTTGCTCGATTCCAACGAATCCTTATTGAAAATAATAAACCAAAATGAAAAGAATGAAAACGGCTTGATGGGTCGTAACATACATTGGTGTCCGTTGTTAATAAAATTGAACGGAGATTAGACCTCCTTTGCGATTCACACTCGTGTTTCAGATTTATCGAACGTCACCCCTTAGAAGTGACCTACACCAACCAAAAGCTTGGGCCAAACTAGACCCCAATTGGAGCCCATATATACCAAAATTCATCAAAATCGGTCCATGGGAACTAAGGAAAGTGCCGCGGACGGCGGACGGACGGAAAATTTTTTTCATTCGATTTTCGGATTCCATGTAACTTGAAACGTAAGTCATCGAATTTTGAGGGGGGTTCAAAAAAAATTTCTTGGTCGATTGCAATGGTTCATTACTTATTGAAAATAATAAAGCAAAAACGAAGTTTTTTGGGATTAATAACATGGATCGGATTGGAATAAATTACTTGTACATGAAAAACAATGTGAACAACGAAAAGAGCTAAGTTTAAACATAAAATAGCACCTCTAGCACGCTTTCATTTC
>CM019171.2:5496842-5544565 GCA_009739505.2 Apolygus lucorum
TCGGAGTTTTTGTTATTTTCCTTATTGACAGAGCGGGGATCTGCTGACCTCAATGTTTGTCCGAATAGGTGGTGGCTCGACTCGTGTCTCGGGAGGGAGCTGTTTTGATGACCAAATCTTAATGAATTATTGTTTCTCTGAGAAATGCTGAGGAGACCATTCGGGTCCAGTACGACTGCGCCACGTTGTTGAATCATCAAAATTAACTTCCCTCAACCGGGAATCGATCTCCTATCGTTCCGATTCTGAATCGGAGAGCTCCTACCACTTGAGCTAAGGAAGCGAATGGACAGAATTAAGAAGAGATAGCTGATCACAACTCGATACCGACTCTCATAGGTAGGATAATCTATACCTACCTTTTTCTACTCGAAAATAAAACAAAAATAAAAAATAACTGTATTTTGTACAAACACCGCAAGAGCGTGATAAATTGCACTTGAACCACTAAAATTTTGGTTTTACGGAGTATTTTTTCAATCGAATCGAGAGTTTTATCATTGAAAACAAAATAAACCCAAAAGGTGCGTCTCGAAGGAGGGATCATGGTTTTAAAAGAGTGTAATTCAACACCACCTCCATTTCCCCGTCTCAGCTCCTTAATTACTTACTCGCCTTGAAACGAAGAAGCACACTTCACGGGTCGCTCTGGGGGGAAGGGGGCAATGCCCCCCTCCACAAACCTTCCCACCGTTAAAAGGACAGATAAGGGTTGTAAATTATACAAGAACTTCACAAACCACCGCGTTTTCTACCCCTTTTTCCACTCTCGACTCCCGAAAAGATAAGGATAAGAGACGCGGAATGAGTTGCTGTTTAAAATCGGATATTTCTTGTACCAACCCTTTTTCAAGTCCCCTCGTAATTCTTTCTCTCCTTGGATTTCAAAGGGCATTGTTTCCATTTAACAGGACGGAAAAAACCAAAGAGAAACGGGCAGTGTATATTTCACGTTATAATAGAATCATTATCTTGTCCTGGCAGCCGCAACTTTAGGTAGGTACCCTTCTAAAATAAATTGCAGAAGTAAATGTAAGCAAAATGAAACGTGCTTTTAACTTCACCGGAAAATGTCGTTTATCTGAATGCTGCGATCATATTTTCGTACATAAAAAAAAAATCGGACGGTAGACCTACGGTTCTACAGTCAGATCATTTAATAGATTAATTTTACGTCAATTTTAGTAATAAGTTGAGTCGTGATATGACGATCGATCTCGAAGTTGCGAACCTCATGTTAATCAATATTACATGATAAAATACTTCGCTACCTGCCTATAATAATTACCTATGCTTTCTCAATAATTGTTTGTTGTCATGTAACAAAGCTCTCGCCGCGAATGTTGTTTACAGTTCTTTTAACCCATTCCAAACCGAGGAAAGAAATAACAGAGTAATGGTAAAGAGGAGGAAACTATTTTACAGAATGGCGGCCGAAATAAGGCATAATTTGCTCTCCAATCGAGAGCAAAACTGCTCCAAGTTTTATGAAATTAACATTAATTAGGATTAGAGAGGTCTTAGTTTTCCAAATCGACATGATTTATCCATTTCATTGTTTAAAATCTGAAAAAAAATCTAGGTAAAATGTAAAAATCTATTTATGGACCGGAATCTGTTTTGACTTATGGCCCAGAACGCTTACTCGCCCAGGATCGAATTTCAACCACCATGATCACGCTTTCGGCCAAAAGGCCTGTTTTGAAAAAATTCCCCAAATCTCATTGAGCTCCTGAATGTCGAAGAAAAAAAAAATTTTTTTAAGTTTAGGAACTGCATGAACGAGAAAAAATTCTTCTACAAAGATTTTCCACAATTTCAATATTCAAAACATCATTATTATGACGATGCAAAAATGCATCAGTGGCCGGAAATGGTTAACTCAGGTGTATATCTCAGTTTCATCCATAATTACAACGGTTTTGGCATTATATAATTCATGCATACATTTAGGGCTTTCCAACGAATGGTGAACGATTTTTCTACGAGCACAAATGAAGAAGATAGAGTTCCTTAGCAACCACTTGGTTGTCATTGTGGACTCTTGAATAGTTATCGCAAATTGTAACCACCAGTAGGAAAGAAAACGTCTGCCAAGTGTGCGTGGCACATAGCTTCCTCGTATCCATAACCCGATTGTACAGATGATAATAGGATTAGTTTTATCTCTCCCTTTCACTTCACATAGCAGACAATCAACCTTTCACCACGTGGTCTCGTTACTAGGTGGCCCCCTTTCCTTTCTGATCCTTTCACCTCCCTTTCACCCAGACTATATAAATAGAACGACTGACTGACAAACTTTAGTACTCTCTCGACGGCCTGAAGATGATGTCACTTGCTGGTTACGACTGACTCTCCAATAAGGTACGTAAATAATAAGATAGTTTTTGGTTCGTAAATGAAAACACTTTAGCATTATATACCAAAACCTTTCATATTAAAGACGATTACGATGTTAAAAGTGCTTTAAACACATTGAGGTACCCAAGCTTCTGCAAGTACCTGCTTACAAGTGTGAACTAACATAATGCAAAGTTTACACTCGAGTACGTTTTATCCGATCTCTTCAAATCCACTTCGATTTTTCACAAGTAAATCCTTAATAATGACGTAAAATCCTTACGACATATGGGACATATATGACTCTCCCTTTCCAATAGATCAGCGCAGTTCTTACAGAGGGACAAGTGGTGACAAGGAGAGGGAGCGTATTGTCTGGACTCGCTGAGGCAAACTACGCACAGCAAGATATCATCGACGGAATTTCTTCGTTTCACTTCTGAAAAAAATCCAAAATATTCATCAACCATTTATGCAAGATGGCCAACTTCCCAACACCATCAATAGTGCTAATTTCAAAATGTCACCGTTAAAAATAAAATGGTATGGTTAAAACTCCATGATCTTGATCTTTTTCTACCAATCCTGGGTTCATCCAATTCATGGATTCATGTTTTCCAATTATAGAAAAAGTTTTTTGGAAGCTGAGACAAAAAGAACCATCTCTTATCTCAGAATAACTGTAGAGGGACGTCCCCTTGGGACCTTCAATTGTGATTCGTGAATTAAATCGTCTTTAGAGTAATGTTGCTAGGTTTTGTGAATTTTGTTATTTAATCAAATTTTTCGTGTGCTTCACAAATTGTAAAATTTACAACTTATTACATTTACAATTTATTATTTATTACAATTTATTACGTAAAATTTATTACATTTAATGTAATAAATATACGATATATTTGTGGTTAGGGAGTGATTCAACCAATCGTAATGCCTTCCTATTCGGCACTTCATGCTGTAGGTCAACTAACTATGTACCTATCTAGATTCTTTGCCTTTCAAGATTTGCCGAAAGAGATCCCCCAGACTCTCTCGTTGATGCTTATCAACATAGAAACATAAATTCTGTATAATTGACTGATATTTCCATCTCGTATGTATTCTCTACTACTATAGAGAAAACCCTTTTAAAAGATCTAAAGGACGGGCTCGTAATCTCTCCCACTGATTGGAAGTACGATTCCAAAACTACACATTAAGAGGGTCTCAGTCGGTCGCCGTTCGTTCTCAGTATTTCGCAAAATTGGAGGCGCAAAAACTTAGAAAGTTGTACCTAAATTTGAAATTTTTAAGGATTTTGGAAATTCATCAGTGCACGGCCCTAGGGAATTGAAAAACTGAAATATTGTCGCCAGAATCATCAAAATCGAACAATAACTGCCAAAGAAAAACGCTGCAAATTATTACAAAATTACGCAAATATGAGACAAGATTTAAGGCGAGAGAAGTCCGAGCTTAAAGGAGTGTTAGTCATTAGTTGAGCTTAAGGTCGTGGCGAGGGGTTACGTATGGTAAAAGCTCCACGGAGTCAGTCGAGCTGGGGATCTCGGAAGGAGTGCTCTGTGCCATCACCAGCGTCTTCCGGGACCCACACCTGAACAGGTACTGGAGTAGTAGTAGATATCCTTCCTTCCATCCATTTCTCATGAGCGACTTCCACATTATACCTATTAGTAATTTTTTTTTTTTTTTTTTCATTATAACGGGTGGTGGCACTACGGAGCACTCCCTCCAAGATCCCTAGCTAGAGTAAATCCGTGACATTTCTTCCATACTACAAGCCGCTCCACGACCTTGTTGATATTGACTGACACACCTTCCAGCTTGTTTATCTGTTGCCTTACGCCAAAATTTTCCATTCTAAACATTTTGAGTTTATTCCAATAGCTTCATTTTTTTTTTCGAAAACTCGCTAGAATTGAATAAATTGTATATCTACATAATGGAGAGGTGGGTGGAAGGAATGATCGCTTTACAATGTCCACCAATTCATGTTATTGGCTACCACTCCTTTCACCTCGGATACCGCTTGCCAAAGATCTTGCCTTCACATTTGCATACTTTTGACTGTTAGGTAAGCCATTGATAACTGAATATCCAGAATCACGACAGGCCCGTCGGGATTCTTGACTACGATATCAGGCTTCTTATGATCATTAAGCAGACTAGTTTAATAAATGACTATGATTATGACTCACCTAGCGCTTTAGCAGAAATTGTGGTAGAAGAAGTAGTATAACCAATGGGAACAGAAGCGGCTGCAGCTGAAGCATGTAGAAATCCATCAATCCGAATAACTGAATGATTATAGTGATAACTTTGGAACCCACCAATGTAGTTCTCATTCTCAAAGTGATCATCATCAATAATTGATGATTCAATTATTGAACCTTCATCTTCATTATATCTGCTTGTAATCATCATGGTTCTCATATTCCTCCTGGACTTCATCACACTGCTCAAAATAATCTTGATAATCATTGTTTTCATTCTCAACATAATGATCATCACAAATACCGATATACCAACTGTCACCTTCTTCGTCGTCACTCTCTACACCATCCAATGTATATTCAGCTTCGAAATCATGGTTATACTCTTCACCATCACTCGCAATGTCAGGGTAATCTTCATCATCCTCATCTTCAATCTGATCTTGCAAGTTGGAGGATTCATAACCATAAATATCAGGATCATATTCATCGTCATTCTCACCACCTTCACAATCATAATAATTGTTTTCAGTATCATCCACATTACTACCATCATCCTGATCAAAAGTATAATCGTGGTAGTTATAGTTTCCATCATCATTCTCATATTGATCTTCATCCTGGTTAATAGTGAGATCGTTGTTTATGTCATCAGCGTCATTCACATACTCATCTTGATCCTGATCAAAAGCATAACCGTCGTAGTTATAGTTACCATCATCATAATCATACTGATCTTCATCCTGGTTAATAGTGAGATCGTTGTTTACATCTTCAGCGTCATCCACGTATTCATCTTGATCTTGATCAAAAGTATAATCGTTGTAGTTATAGTTTCCATCATTATACTCATACTGATCTTCTTCCTGGTTATTAGAGAGATCGTTGTTTACATTATCAGCGTCATCCACGTATTCATCTTGATCTTGACCAAAAGTATAATCGTTGTAGTTATAGTTTCCATCACCATACCCATATTGATCTTCATCCTGGTCATAAGTAAAAGTATTGTAAATATCGTTATCATCATGCTCATAATGATCTCCAGTCAGGCCAATAACATGATCGTCGGAATATTCATTGCTGTGATCATCAGTTCCTTCGCCCTGTTTGGTAAATTCAGACCCATCATCGTAGTTCTCATAACCATTGATGGAATCTGACCCTGCCCAAGTTCTATAATGATCGTGATATTCAATGTGAACTGCACTCAATCCTGATGACAGTTCTTCTATATTAGTTGCAAGATCAGATCGATTAGTGAAACCGTTGGAACTTCCTGGTGCCGCAACTTCACTGCTGCTTCTTGTCTGATTGAACTGCCAAGTGAGCTGCTGAGGCTTCATGGTTTCCAACTCCGACTCTTTCTTCGGCAAAACTTGAAAGAAAAAAAAAGAATAATCACTCTCACAGATTTCATCACATTTGAATAGAAATTTTGAGATGGACTGGTTGGGCTCTTAACAGTCGATTATGAACACTATCACACTAAGATGTATGGTATTCTTTGCTCATAATATCAAATATTACTCTTTCAATTGATTGATCGATATTTTAATTGTCTAAAATGAATCTAATCGGATTCGAAGTAACAAGCAAACTTGCTTCTGTTTTTGGTGACATTTTCATGAATTCACTGTTTTGATTTTCATCAAATAAATGTTTTTGTTTTTTCTTTACAATGAAAGTCCTTTTTTCGGTTTCCAATCGCTTTATTGCTGGAGAGCTTTCAACCCCTCTGGTTGTCATTTTCAATCCATCAGCAAGAAGATGAGTTTTCTGTGAAGAGCACAAGTACCTAGGCACTACTGCAGATGACTAACAAATTGCATTTTGCAGTAGTGCCAACTTGTGCTCTTCACAGAAAACTCATCCTCTTGCTGATGGATTGAAAATGACAACCAGAGGGGTTGAAAGCTCTCCAGTAATAAAGCGATTGGAAACTGAAAAAAGGACTTTCATTGTAAAAAAAAAACCCCATTTATTTGGAAAGAGAAAAAGTCCACAACCACAAGATATTATTGATTTTCATCGTGATCGGATCATCAATACTATAATTTTACAGATAAACAAGGAAGCTATGTGCCATACCCACCAGGCATACTTCAAGGGAGATAAGAACATAAATCAAGAACATTCTCAACATGGACATGGACGTGTTGGAAATTGGTAAAGATTTTAATGATCAGTAAGGTAACGTGATCAGTAACAAAAGACATCACATTCAGGTTAACTGGATTTTTTGAACTCTATAGTGTACCTAGTCTGCAAATTCCAACTATTTTTATCTCGTGCGACAATGTCTCTTCTAACATTTGGCACATTTTGGATCCTCTAAACTGGTTAATTATATTTTTAATCCCGCAATTATGAAACTAGGTCCGCCTCCTACCAACAAACAGGCAAAAATACTAGAAAAGGGAAGGAAAAATTCTCTGTTTATCTTCAAAACATTCAAAAATTTTTTTTTTTCAGAATTAAATCCTTTTTCAATTTGAATTAATAATATAAGCCCGTATAACAACTTTGTGGAAAAAACTCACGAAATGAAAAGTGAAATTTCGAATAAATACCTACTAACCTACGTTGAATTATAACGTAATGGATGACTCAACTTTCCAATGCAATAACTATAATTATCTACACTTGGATTGCAATAATATAGGGTAATGATACTCAATAACATATAGCAGGTCAGTCAGCTTCTTGTCAGTAAACTCCAACGCAACGAGCATTGTTACCTAACCCATTTCCGGCCACTGATGCATTTTTGCATCGTCATAATGATTTTTTTAAATATTGAAATAATGGAAAATCTGCGTAGAAGAATTTTTTCTCGTCCATACTGTTCTTAAACTTTTAAAAGAAAAGTTTCTTCAACATTCGGGAGCTCAATGCGATTTGGGAATTTTTTTTGAAAAGGAGGCCTTCTGACCGAAAGCATGATTATGGTTGCTCAAATTTGGTCCTGGGAGAGAGCTTTCTGGGCCATGAGTCAAAACAGATTCCGGTTCATAAAAAATAATTTTTAGATTTTATATTGATTTTTTTGTTTTTTAATTTTTGACAATGAAATGGATAAATCACATCAATTCGGAAAACAGACCTCTGAAATACTATTAAAATGTAAAATTCATAAAATTTGGAGCATTTTTGCTCTCGATTGGTGAGCAAATGATGCCTTATTTCGGCCGGCATTCCGTAAAATAGTTCATCTTCCTCCCCCCCCCTTACTATGTAATTTCTACCCTCGGCTTGAAATGGGTTGATAAAGTCGCTTTATGGTAGGTAGCCCTTACCGCGAGGGTTCACGGAAAACTTGAAATCAAGTTTGTGTATTCAAGAGCTCAGGTATCTACCAGCGAAACAATTGTGGGAGCCCTCATATTCATAAAACTATTTGATTCTTAATTGCAGAGTGCTGGAAATAAGAGGTCTTCAATGAGTGACTCTTACCCTGTGACGTCATACAGTTCATGTGGTCATGTACCGAGTACCCATAACACATGGTGTATTGTTGCATTTTGGTAAAAAGCATATTGTATTTCGTTTCTGAATATTTTCTATTATGAAAATATTTATACAATATAATGTACCCATTCGCATAACATGTTCTTGCTATAAGCTTTGAAATTGTGTAACTTCAATCAGGATTAGCTTAAGCCGAATCATGTGGCTGGTAACATTGTACGCGATCTTCAGCTGTCAGCTGCTTATCGCTTGGCTTCTAATTCATTCGCTTCTCACTTGGTTTCCAACCGTCTTGCGATATAGCTTGTCTGTATTCTCATACTGCTCTCTTGCTTTGCTTTTGCATTTCTGAATCATAATTCGAGTCATTCAATATTTTATTGAATATACTAGTATCAATCTTATCATTTCGAGTCATTCAATATTCATTGAATAAACTAATCAAATTCAAATCACTGTTTTGTCTACATATTTTCAATTCCCCATCTCCAGACTTCGTTTCAACGGTGAGTTCGTTTCATAATATGCTAAGCATGGTTATTTGTGTTCTTTGCGTTTTACACTTTGTTTAAACTCAAGTTATTCGGTTTGATTGGTGATCTCAAATATTCCGCATCGCTCGTTGAAGCTTTACAGCCGATACAGAGAAGCACAAATGAGACATAAAACTGTACATGAAGAATAAAACCTCAAAATTTGTCTTAATGCCGACAGTAAATTCATAAACTATTCACATTCGTGTTTCTGATTCATCATTCATCTAACAGACGGAAGTACAGAGGCAAAACCCAACAATGTTCCGAAGAAATCCTTCTAAAAACTATAGGGGAGTCAAAAACATTCTTGACAATTTTAAATTGATGAAAAAACAATACCTGAATATTGTTTTGACAAAGTTTTCCTCCATTTTTCACCCGTTAGAAATGAATGACAACAACGAAAAGCTTTGCGGCACAACTAGTTCCCAAATGGAGCTAATATATCAAATTTCATCAAAATCGGTCCATTGGAACTGGAAAATGTGCCGTGAACCGGTCGGACGGAAAATTTTTTCTACATACCTTGAAAAGAAAACCATTAAATTTTGAGGGGGTGGTTATAGTTTTTTTCTTGCTCAATTCCAACGGATCCTTATTGAAAATAATAAACCAAAAATGAAAAGAATGAAAACGGCTTGATGGGTCGTAACATGGGTGTCCGTTGTTAAAAAATTTGAACGGAGATTAGACCTCCTTTGCGATTCACACTCGTGTTTCAGATTTATCGTACGTCACCCCTTAGAAGTGACCTACACCAACCAAAAGCTTGGACCAAACTAGACCCCAATAGGAGCCCATATACGAAATTTCGTGAAAAACGGTCCATGGGAACTAAGGAAAGTGCCGCGGACGGACGGACAATTTTTTTTATTCGATTTTCGGATCCCATGTAACTTGAAACGTAAGTCATCGAATTTTGGGTGGGGGGGGGGGGGGTTCAAAAAAAATTTCTTTGTCGATTCCAATGGTTCATTGGAATTCACTTATTGAAAATAATAAAGCAAAAACGAAGTTTTTTGGGATTAATAACATGGATCGGATTGGAATAAATTACTTGTACATGAAAAACAATGTGAACAACGAAAAGAGCTAAGTTTAAACATAAAATAGCACCTCTAGCACGCTTTCATTTCGGATTCCACAATGGAAAATGATTATTGAAAACACAAAACCATCTAGCTCTCTGTGCCGAACACCACCTGATTCCGTGGTGGCTGTGTAAAACCTTCCATCATTGCCTTATAAATACAAACTGGCTCATTAATTTTATTATGATGACACTTTAACCTATTCCAAGCAGAGGGTAGAAATAACAGAGTAATGGGAGGAGGAGGATGAACTAACTATTTTACAGAATGCCGGCCGAAATAAGGCATCATTTGCTCACTAATCGAGAGCGAAAATGCTCCAAATTTTAAGAATTTACAGATATAGGATTTGAGAGGTCTCAGTTTTCCAAATCGATATGATTTATCCATTTCATTGTTGAAAATCTAAAAAATAATCTATTTATGGACCGGAATCTGTTTTGACTCATGGCCTAAAACGCTCACCCGCCCAGGATCGAATTTGAGCCACCATAATCACGCTTTCGGCCAAAAGGCCTCTTTTTTTTAATCCCAAATCTCATTGAGCTCCCAAATGTCGAAGAAAATGTTTTTTGAAAAGTTTAGGTACAGCATGAACGAGAAAAAATTCTTCTACAAAGATTTTCCACTATTTCAGTATTAAAAAAAATCATTATTATGACGATGCAAAAATGCATCAGTGGCCGGAAATGGGTTAGGCCTACACCGTTCTCACGGATTCAGCTAAGTCAGTTTTATCCAAAGAAAACTTGTAACTGTCTGTTGCTAGTGCCGTTACCCTAAGTAAACAGTCTTCCTCTCTTCCAGTTCACACATGTACCTACATGAGCAAAAGGAATGTAGGAACGTAAATCTACATTTAACCATAGAGGTTACTCATCAGACGCATATTAGAAATAGATAACTAAGTATCTACTTGCATTGTACCTCAGCAAGAATCAAAGATAATAATTTATTACCTACCTGTATTGATGTACAACACACAGCTAGATAGTAAAATCACAGTAACTTGCAGGCTGATCAACTCCCTTCTCAAACCAACCACTTCGAACTACCAAACACGGGAAGCCAGCTGATATAAACTGATGTTATAAACAGAAAGATTAGTCGCTGACGTTTTTCCTCTTCGACTCCTTATCAGTCATCTCATCAGTTAGGAATCGAAGCCGGCGACGATAACTCCGAGTGAGTGATAACGTTGAATGAGTGAGTGCAGTATGATAATTATAAATATTGATAATCTAACAAGAAGATTAGAGTTAGGAAGATAATCTTAGTTAATTTCAACAACTTTCAAAAAAATATATTACTTACATGGTTACCATATTAATCCTCATCATAACTAGCAAAATGTATTTTGTTACGTATTCCTACTACGTGAACAGGCTATGAGAAGAACTTGTAGGTATATGGTACATGCTTTAAACGATATGAATACAAAATTGTCAAGTATTTACTAAAAAAAATCATTGAAAACAATCATTGAGAAAGAGAATATTCAATGTAAATTTACCTAGCTATGAATAAATAATAATCATAATTGGTAAAGATACTTCATACACAGATAAGAGATACCTAAGATAAGACGTAACTAAACATCATGTATATCTGAATTTATATTTTTATCACAGAGTTTTAGTGGGTATTAGTGAACATCGTCGGTCGTGGCAAATTTATTCAGTCACCGAGGTAAGTTATCCGTAAACCGCAGTCAACAAGTTGATTGAAGTTGAATGAGTGAGTGCAGTATGGTAATTATAAATATTGATAATCTAACGTGAAGATTAGAGTTAGGAAGATAATCTTAGTTAATTTTAACAACTTTCAAAAAATAAGCTATTACTCACATGGTTACCATATTAATCCTCATCATGACAAGCAAAATGTATTTTCTAACGTATTCCTACTACGTGAACAGGCTATGAGAAGAACTTGTAAGTACATGCTACATGCTTTAAACGATATGAATACAAAATTGTCAAGTATTTACTAAGAAAATTCTTGAAAACAATCATTTTGAAAGAGAATATTCAATGTAAATTTACCTAGCTATGAATAAATAATAATCATAATTGGTAAAGATACTTTATAGGTACACAGATAAGAGATACTTAACTAAACATCATGTATATCTGAATTTATGTTTTTATCACACAGTTTTAGTAGGTATTAGTGAACATCGTCGGTCGTGGCAAATTTATTCAGTCACCGAGGTAAGTTATCCGTAAACCGCAGTCAACAAGTTGATTGAAGTGACTGCGAGGGGCTCCATTATTTGCCAGTCGCATCCATGATAAGAGTTGTGTAAACACGTCGGTTTTGCTGTTTCTTCTCAACGTCGTGAAACTGTTAGTCGGGAGCACCTGAGGTGGATTTCTTGAGTTTATAAGGTAGGTGAGTGCCTGATTCATTATCGATTGGCGAATAGATCGCCTAATAATTTGGACCATTAATTTCCTAGTAATTATACAAATATTTTGACATCAACTTTACATTGTATAATATATATTATATCGTTGATTTGGGCTATAATTTTGAGTAGCTATGCAATATTATTGAGCAACACAATATAATATTTTTTTGAATGATTTTGTTATGATGATTTGTAGCACTAGCAATTACCAATTTACTAAAATAACCTTCAAGCTAAAGCTACCGATAAGAAGCTCGGTTCATAAGGCCTTGGTCGATGTGCTGTTCAACACGCTATCTATACAAATCAAACCTCATCCTTTAGTTTTACCGGGTGATCATAGAGAGCTCTGAGAGGATGTCATCTGACGACTTCCGCCTTGGAGACTGCCTCTCCATCCACGGTCGGCTTATTTTCGCCTTCCTCGGTAATGGGGAATTTGCCTCAATTTTAGATTCTGGAATTTCAAGTCAAATCCTATAATAGGGCCCTAGAATAACGTTTAACACTAGGAATAACCAAGGGGAAAAATTACCGTAGGAGAAAATGCCTAAACAAGTGAAGCCTCTGTTACAAAACACCGCGAAAATCGAGGAATATTGTTGACGTCATACGAAAAAAAAACGACGCGAAAACAACTCAGACAACAGACAGAGTTCTAGCACCGCCACACAAAACGATCCAGTGAAATGGCTACTCGAATAATGTGATTCAAATCTTGAAATTAAATAAGAGAAGATGAAGACTAATAATGCTTGATAAACTAGTAGGTAGAATCGTATTGAAAAAAAGTGAGTAATAATAGGTTTGTTCCAGCAAGGCGACCGTGGTCGACCGCAGTCGACCGGCGCATGCGCATTACAACTAACCACTGTTCCAGCACGACAATCTGCCCAACTTTGCGGTTGAACCACTGTTCCAGCAACTCAACCGCGGTCAACCACGGTCGACCCAAACCCGACCGCTTTGAGGAGTGCGGTCGCGAGCGGTCAAGATTGGAAACCTCACACTAAAGAAACCTCTACCTTAACCTTCTCATTTCAAAACGAGCTCCACAGTGGAAGGACCTCCTTAGGTGTTTTGGTTGAGAGTTTATAGTCATCAGAAATAGGTACAGTAGACAGTAGATGTGGATTTTTTCACCCCCCTGTTGGAAGAACTTTTTTCAGAAACGTGCAAAGCTTCAACCCAATGTCCTCAAATTTCTTGCTCTCACAAAGGAAACCTTGAAATCTCTTTACGCCCTCGTGAAGATAAATTTGCATTAAAATTGTGACTTTTCTATAACATTATACCTATATAGGGTGTCTACCATTTGGATGGACCAAACTTCAAGGATCGATTGTACAAGTAATTTGCTACAAAAAATGTCTCCCGGCAATTTTTTCTTAACTCACTCAAAATGTCTTTTTTTCACTTCGAAGTTTTTTTCGCGTTTTCGACTTTACGTCATTAAAATTGCCATAATTCCTGTTATTTACCAAATAAATTCAAATTTAAGGATATCGTTGGGAAGAGCGTTTAATTTCCAAGCTGCTTAATGTAAAACCAAAATACTTTGGAACTAAACCATTTCTAAAAAATCAAGTCAAAAAGCAAACTCCAATTTTTTTCGAAATATGATTCTTTTTGAATTGAAGTTTTCACTTTGAACGCCTGTCCATTTCGATGGGCGCTCTTCAGAAAAAATATGCTTAAATTGTCAGCTTTCCAACGGTACATCAAGTTTTAAAAGTTAGTTTTAAATTCAAATTGGAAGAGTAAATCAAGTTTGAATGCAAGAAAACGTGTTTTACAAAAAATCGCGGTGTATGGTCACTTTCGATCTCAAGATGACTTGACGAGTTTAGTATCATTTCCTATGTAATTTTTCACGCTGAATCCAATGGTGATACTTCCGAATAATTCTGAGCGCTAGAAAGTGGATTTTTCGAAGAAAACCTTCGTTTTTCGTACATAAAATACCAACGCATTATTCGTAGATATGGTAGTGAGGATGAAGTAAAACCTTTCTATTCAATAAAAACATCAATCAGCTAGAAATTTGATGTTTTTATTGAGTAGAAAGGTGTACCTAACTCTCCGACTTTGCTTGCTTTGGATCTGTACAATATTTTTTTCCATCCTCATCAAAGAAACAGTTTTTAGGAATTTTAAATTATTACAGCAATGAGAAAAGGTATTTTATTCATTATGCATCCTATGAGATGATAAGCAGGTATGGAAACCTGAAGTCACACATACTCAGAAGTAACGCGATTTTCGACCAACTAGCTGTTGAGTGTTCCAGCAGTGGTTATCCACGGTGATTGTCACACAACCGCGATCTATAAGGCTGTGGTTTTTGGGCTAACCGCGGTCGACCGCGGTTGGCCCTGCTGGAACAAACCTATTGTTTCTTTTGGTCACTTTTGTGTCTGGGTTCTTCCTGCCAGTTTGCGGCGCACTCTTGTGCGCACTACTTGTAAGCTAAAAGTTCGTGTATGTTCCGCTTCTGTGGTAAGCGCCACTGAACCTCCTTTGAAGTCTGATTGGTAGAATAACCGTTACGTTTCAAACATGGCTGCCTCTTACTCATTGCCACCAAATTTAAAATTTCCATCTTCCTTAAATTCTCTAAATTTTTTGGATGCGTTTTCGAGCAGCTCACTATGGTTTTATTCCATAAAAATAAACCTTCATTCGAAAAAAAAAAAAATGTGAGGTAAATTCCCCATTTCGGATGTAAGCTTACCTTTGTGCTGGTCAATGCACTAACAATAAAATTATCTTTTCGCTGTTGCCTACCGGCCTAGAAAGGTACTTGTTCGTGATATTTTTCTTACTAACTTCGAAATCTACTGAAATGGTTTGCCAGCTAGCATGTTAGTTGGATCCTAATCGCTCTATTCAAACCTCTTATAATCTGTTCCAGCTATTCCATGTACCCACCTTGAAAAATTTCGAATTTTACTCCTGGGTTCCACAGTGACCGCCACCCCGAGGAGAACCTTCTGAGGCTCCCGGAGAGGCAGTCGCGAGACGGAAGTCATCTGGCGAAGAGGTTTAGGATGAGAAGAGTGGTTACAACCAGAGTTGGCCATTAGCTAACTAATTTATTAGCTAGTTAATTTTTCAACTAATAGCTAAATTAGCTTATAGCTTTTTTTAATAGATAAAAGATAAATTTAGCTATTAGCTGTTGAGGAACAGCTAAAATCTCCAGCTAAATTAGCTCAAATTAGCTATTAGTCGAAAACTTATAGCTAACAGATTTAGCTGCTCCTCGACAGCTAATAGCTAATAGCTTTAGCTGTAACTGACAACTAATAGCTAATAGCTAACGCTTTAAAAAAAACGCTGCAAATTATTACACAATGGTATATTATTTTTTATTTTTCTATATAGATCCACCAACCATCCAACAAAAAGAAAAACATCGATCGCATTTCGGTCAGCTTTAATTTGAACGGAGATTAAGCCTCTTTTGCGATTCACACTCGTGTTTCTGATTTATCGTACGTCTAAACTTTAAATTCTCGTAGTGAGCGAACGGTTTGTCTTACAGAGCTCCGGGTGGTCTCAAAAAAATTCTAACAATTCTCTAGAATCCTAAATTGAAGGAAAAACAATGCCTTTATATCGAAATTTTTTGAGTTGGGGCGTTTTTAAAATGTCAAAATTGATTTTAGAACCCTTAGAAGTGACCTACATCAACCAAAATCTTCGGGGCACAACTAGACCCCAAATGGAGCCTACATACCAAATTTCATCAAAATCGGTCAATGCTAAGTGGCAAAAGCGCCGCGTACGGCGGACGGACGGCCAAATTTTTATTCGATTTTTGGATTCTACGTACCTTGATACGTAAACCATCAAATTTTGAGGGGGTGTTAACTTTTTTTTTTCTTGGTCGATTCTAAAGGTTCATTACTTATTGAAAATAATAAACCAAAAATTCATTTCTCCACACGAACAGCTAGTAGCTAATCGAACCATTTCAGATTTAGCTGGCATCAGAATTAGCTTTGGAACATTTTATCGAATGAATTTGGCCTTTTATAAAGCTCAACCCTTATTTTTCTACCCTTAGAAATGTTTTGGATGATTTGGAAATCCCTAGTGACCTATATTTTCTTTCGTAATTTCTTTTTCTTTCGTCTCATAAGTGAATCACTATTTTACCTTATTTTGTTATCTTTATTTTCCTCTTTATCTATTAAAATGGATGTGTAATTCGTTTTTAATTAGTACCAAATAACGTGTAGTACAGCAGTGGAGCATGTTGTAAATTTCATTTAAATAAAAAAAATAAACCCCTTAGAAATGACTGACATCGACCAAAAGTTTCGGGGCACAACTAGACCCCAAAAGGAGCCCATATACCAAATTTCATCAAAATTGGTCCTTGGTAACTTAGTTGTTTGTGACCTGTTACCTGATTAAAGTAGTTCAAAACATGTTTGACACACTCACACAAGAAAATATTCTTTTAGGATCAAATAAATCAAAATTCAAACAATGAATTAAAAATCAAGGTGATCGAGAATGGGGTCACCCATAAAAGTAATACCTAACAAAAAATACCTTATATTTCAGATTTGGTTTTTAAATGGCCAGAGAAGAGAAAAGGTCAAATTGGGTTTGTGGTAATATCAGTGGAATTCATTCGATAAAATGTTCCATAGCTGGTCCATAGCTGGAAATGGTTAGATTAGCTACTAGCTGTTCGTGTGGAGAAATACTTTTGGTTTATTATTTTCAATAATAAGCCTTTGGAATCGAGCAAGAAAAGAAAAATTTTAACGCCCCCCCCCCCTCAAAATTTGATGTTTTATGTTTCAAGGTACGTAGAATACGAAAACCGAATAAAAAAATTTCCGTCCGTCCGCCGTACGCCGTACGCCGTACGCGGCACTTTTCTTAGCAACACTGGACTGATTTGGTTCAAATTTGGTATATGGGCTCCATTTGGAGTCTAGTTGTGCCGCGAAGCTTCTGGTTGATGTAGGTCACTTCTGAGGGGTGAAAATTAAGGGTTGAAATTTTCAAGAGTGCCCTAGCTCGAAAACTCTCGAAATAAAGGTACCTAGCGTTTATTCACCAATTTTAAATAGTATTGAATTTTAAAAAATTTTTGAGACCACCCGGAGCTCTGTAGGACAAACCGTTCGGTCCCTGCGGGTACTTGAAGGTTTTCCTTCGATAAAACAGAATCATGATTGTGAATCGCAAAAGAGGTCTAATCTCCGTTCAAATTTTATCGGACTAAAATGCGATCGCTGTTCATTTCTTCGATTTGTATACAGTTTTGCCTCCTGCGTAACCAGTAATCAAATTTCCATATGAAGTTTTCTATTTTTCTAATCGAGTGTGAAGCGTTTAGTTCTTTCTAATAAACTTGATTGTGAAGGTGTGAAGCAGTATGGTGTGGTAGGTAGTACCAACCAATAGTTGGTAGGTAAAAAAATGTTGGTAGGTAAAAAACGCTGCAAATTATTGCTCACTGACCAGATCACTGATCAGCTGAGTGAGCTCCGAAGCCATTTTCAATCCTATTGAACGCAGGAAGCTGAAATTTGAGAGGGAAGGTCAAGGGAGAATACAGATGGTGGAAGGTGCTATTGATGGAGAACCAGTGATCTCTACAGAAGTGTGATCTATACAGAAAATAATAAACCTTTGAGCAATGATTTGCAGCGTTTTTTTTTTCAGCGTTAGCTATTAGTTGTCGGCTACAGCTAAAGCTATTAGCTATTAGCTGTCGAGGAACAGCTAAATCTCCGCAGCTAAATCTGTTAGCTATAATTTTTCGACTAATAGCTAATTTAGCTGGAAATTTTAGTTGTTCCTCAACAGCTAATAGCTAAATATTTAGCTGTTAGCTTCAGCTAAATCGTAGCTAATTTAGCTGTAGCTTTTAGCTGTTAGCTATAGCTAATTTTTGCCCAACACTGGTTACAACAGAAGGAAAAACATTTATTCCTAAATACAGTAAAGCTACATAAAATGGAGAGTGTAACTGCTCAGATGAACGTTTTTCAAAATATGAAATTCAGTCATTCTATGGCTGATGAATCATTGTCATTAATTGGTCATAGGTGGTCTTACCCTTTATACTTACTATTACAATAGATTATCTTCCTATAATTACCTACATATCAGCTACTCTCTTCACGATACTGATTTTCAGATGAAAACTAACAGTAATCTGCATATCGCTGTCATATCCTGACCAGTTTGAAGAATCCATCCAAGAACACACCTACTGTGATGTCGTCCCCTCAGGAAGACCTGTAATATTCATCGCACAATTAGATGGCTTATTATTATTTATTAATAATCGTATCAGCCATCATGTGTGCTTTATGGAGTATAAGACCAACAACGCCTCCTCATACAAGGGCGGCAGTCATCGGAGCAGGAGCAGCAGGAATTGTGTCAGCAAAACATTTGCTCGAAGGTATGGAAATTTCTTTGATAGCTTATACACTTTATTTTTTCAGGTACCAATTAAAGCTAACTACAGTAATCTTTAACGTAATATTCTGATGCTATGGAGGAGATCTCGGTTATGATATTCACTGAACTAGGTGAAATTCCTTTGAATGAAGTAACTAGCTATTAAATTAAATAATGAACTATTTGGGAACGTACAATTTTTAATTTTTCCTAGGGAATAATAATATTTTTAAATAGTTCGTTATCGTCGACAAAATCTCTTTTCCTTTACTTACCTGCACCTACTCTCGACTAGTCACTCTTCCAACATTATTCACAAAATCTCATTCCATTTCTTATAAGTTCTCGTGAACACAATTTAAAATTTATTCAAAACCAAAATAATGTGAACGCTTAAATTAATTAACAGCTGTTTGAAAATGGCGACACTTGGTTCCCAAAATACGTGTGTAATAACTCATAGTTCATACAAAGACGTAGCTACATATTATTATAACGGAAGCTTTGTTTTCACATTTCAAGGTTGAAAAAAAAGTTCTCCAAAATCAAAATTTCCACTCGCGTTTTACGTTTCAGACCTTCCTGGACAATTTTGGTTCCGTGTCTGTCTGTCTGTGTGTGTGTCATGAAATACTTGCCACAGCCATGACTTCTACATTTCTCATCCGATTTCGATGAAATTTTCGGAGATTTTGCGAGTTGGCGTGTAGATGGTCCCCTATGAAAATGATCACCCTCAGTCCCATAATAGCCATTGCGCATACGAAAAAGTGTATTTCCTTGTTACAGCCTTAACTTCTACATTTTCCAACAATATTCAGAGATTGTCCCGGTTGACGTGTAGATGGTCCCCTATGAGGACAGTGCAAGGTATTCAGAGATTGATGTTTTGAGATTAACTACTATTTATACCTATGCATCGGATCATCTACACAATCGGGTTATGGATACGAGGGAGCTATGTGCCACACCCACCTGGCAGACTTTTTTTCTGAATCAATTTCTTTTTATTTTCAACAATCATCGTCTTATTAATTATCAAGTTTTGACTTAATGGCTGAAGTATTATCATACCTGGTCAGAAGTGATGCTTATCACAGTACTCGTACTTTACAAAGAGAATTATTACTTAGTAATTCAACTCTTTATTACTGTTTTATTCAGCATCTTTAGCCAGAAACACGCACTTCAATTGCTTTATAAGACATTCTGTATCAAAATATCACTTTCATCATGCTAAAATTGTCTTGCGTTCACTGCAATCTTTCTTTTGGTACTTCTTTTTTTCAAGTGCGAGTGAGCGGTGCGTGTGTGAGTTTTGTAATAAGAAAACTTACTTAATAGTACTACCTATTTCTGACATCTCTTTTTAGCTGGTTGGACGCCCGATGTATACGAACAGTATGATACCGTTGGAGGAACGTGGAATTATGATGAATCCCATACCAACGAACACTCTGCAATGTACAAAAATCTCCGGTGAGTGCAGTCCAAAATTTTTTATTATTTTTATCTATTATTAAATAATTTATTTAACAGAGTGATATGAATACACAATTTTTTAGTCCCCAGTTTCAAAATATTCAATGTAGGAAGTTGCTGTCACAGAGGCAAATCTGCAAGACAAATAGTTCTCCGATAACTATTAAGTAATAAATAATTTTTTTTTTTTATGATTCATGTCTTACTGAGACCATCAAATTGAGTGGCATACGCCCAGTCAAATGTTTAGATTTGAAGTTGTCAACTTTGCGCCGAGAAGAAGTTCAGATAAATTTCAAATCATAACTAAGGTGTTAGAACTTATTCCAACGGTCTTTAACTTTTCCTTATGTTGAAATAAGGTGCTAGCTTTGAATTCAAACTGTTAAGAGAGGAAAGGAGAGTCAGTGTTCCCTAGGACGGATCCTAGCCCAGCAGACTCGGAAGAAAACATTGTGTAGGAAATGAGTAGTGTCAGTGTTCCCTAGGACGGATCCTAGCCCAGCAGACTCGGGGAAAGGTAGTTGTAGGAAGAGATGGAGATGAGTGCAACTAGTAAATTGTTGTTCCCTGATACTCGTATCAGCCCAGACAATTTACTAGTTGTTAGCTTGAAGGACAAGAGTGGAAAGGTATACTGATACTCGTATCAGCCCAGACCTTTACACAGCTTGAGATTCAAGTTTTAAGAGGAGAACATAATACTGACCAAATAAATTTAGCGAATTTGATAGCTAATATTTTAGGCAAGGTTTCTAGGTTCAGAAATGATAACTCAGAGTTTAGCAGTTATTCCCTCACTAGAGCTTCCACCTATCTGGCGTTCGGCTTGAGCCATCGGCTGTTTAAGAGGGGTCCCTTCTCCTTCTCGCCATCCCCAAAACAAAGGGGAAGCCGAGGAGGGTAGTTGACCCCTATTCCTGGGGAATTCCTGCCTAGGTGTGCTGCTCTGAGAGGGTTGTTTATTAATAACATTAAGGAATAATTATAAGGTAAAAAGGTGGTTCCCACATAAGGAGACCTGTTAAAGTGAGTAATTTCTCGCATTATACGCTCCAACTAGTTACAAATGTATAAAATAACGAGAGGCCAGTAGTGGAAGTGTATAATAATATACTCTTATGTATCATATTGAGTTCAAGTATGAATGAAATTGCATTGAGGAGTCGTTACGAAATCTCGAGGCAAAGGCTCATTTCAGTTCACAAGGGATTTCTCATGTCTGATGTTACAGTTATGATTCAATGCTGAACCATCCTCAGTTTGATTTGTGACAACTTCTACATCGTGAAAAAACGCGGGTGTCGGTGTGACTTTGAAATTAAATGCAATGAAAAACTGAACTCAGTTTTCTTTCATTATAATCGCTCGTTATTTTATTATACTAACTAGATATTGTATTCAATAACTGGTTTTTGATTTTTTTACACTAAATACACTTCAACGACTGGTGTTTCGTTAATTTACGTTCGTTAATAATGTCGTTATTTCATGCATTATCTAGAGAAAGCCTGTAGAAAACTCCGAATTTCATACTTCAACTACAACTGCTCGTTATTTTATGTACTAAAAAGTTAATTTATACGTGAACTGAATTATACTATTAAAAGTAACAAATACAAACCCATCAACGAATAATTCACAAAGAAACTGAGAAGATAGATGGCAGGAGGCAGCACCAACCAACAATTGCCTTCTTTTTCTTGTAACTAACGAAGAAATTCTTCATTTTGGAGTTGAAATTCTCTAACAATGAGTTCATTACAGAACAAACCTTCCAAAAGAACTGATGTTGATGGAAGGACTCGACTATAAGATACAAGATCGCTCGTACCTAAATCATACTGAAGTCCTGGAGTATCTTCGTGATTACGTCGTGAAATTCAATTTGGAAGAAGTCATCAAGGTATCAGTCATAAATAGAAACGTAATTGTTTGATTTATAATGCATGTCCTCTCAAATTAGAAATGTAAAGTTCACTTTACTACAGTATGGTTTTCCGCTGTCAGCCCATTCGTTGCTACGGAAGGCCGAGTCTACCCCAGCCGTAATGCGTAAAAATCAAATTTTTCGAAACGATACGCTCTGCTCTAATAGTCGACATCCGCAAAGATCAGTCCCTCCCCATCAATTGGCTCCAGCCAATAGCATCAAATTACACACTACGCATTACGGACATTACGCGCCTATGTGAACCCAAGCTTGACAGTTATCGAAAAATTCTGAAAAATTTACAGTACATATTCCTGATATTATGTAATTTAAAATAAAATTATTAAAATAAAAAAATACGATTTTTTTTTTTTTTTTTGGTGGAGTGGTTAATCTTTGCAATTTTTTATCATACAGAAATCGTTCACCACTTGTTAGAACCGTAATCTTAGCGGACATTTTGTTTTTGTTCACCATTACTTCACCTGTTGTATGTACCATGCGCAGCTGCTTATGTGTGCACGATGAAAGAAAGGGATAAACAAGGAAGTCAGCAACTAGGTAATAGCCATATAGCAACATTATGTGCTGGGCAAGCTAAATTTGCATCTGGTGTACCCATTTTCAAAACTGAAACTCAAAACTAATAAAAAAATTCCACTACCCAAAAATTTCTACACCAACAGTTCCAAGTTCAACTCATGATGACAAAGTCAAATTTACCAGTATTCAAAATACAAAATATTTCCTCCAAATTTTACATAAGCCTAGAACAATTTTACACTTTCTTCAAATTGGTCTGAGAAATATCGATTCGTTAAAAAGATGATTATTTGAATGTTTTTTCTGTATTTTTGCAGTTTGAAACGAAAATAACGAACGTGGTGAGAAGTCCTGATGATATCTGGGTGGTGACTTCAGTCCATCTTCCTTCTGGAACAATCGAGTCGAAAGAATACGATGCTGTCTTTGTTTGTAACGGGTAAGTATCAGGATATGAATTTCTCGTTCATGTACCCACACTTTTCTTGCCGCACTTCACTTACTACTACCAGAAGAACCAGACGCAAGTATCTCATTTTCACTTGAGAAACTGGTCTAAGATTTGAACAAAGTAGTACTGGCGGAAGTGGTGAAAACAAATTTTTTGATCCACTTTTCTCCCTAAGGCTCGTTGACAAGACACTTAAGCGCAGTTGTTGGCAGTGTATTGGTCAAAAGCTCGATGAAGATAGCAAATTTTTTGTTGGACTTATTCTCGATATATTCCAGAATGGTCGATAGTGTATTGTCGTGCCTCCCAGGAATGTCGTATTTTCCAAATAAACGATCGGTACCTTTCCCTCGGAAATCAGGTCAACACACAAACACCTCAACGGACGCTCAATCTGTTTCCCGGGGAAGAATAGCGCCCGAAGAGTGGGGGTATCTATATAAGCCCAATTCCCCAGGGAAAGAGTTCTTCCATTCTAAAAATCCAGCAACTGTCGTTCTCTCTTAAACAACCTACTCATACCTCAACAAACTCAATGAGAAAATAAACCTATATAAGTAGTGATCCGGTCTTTTGAAGACCAGAGGCCTTTTCCCTCAATAATTTAGCAAGCCGGTTTTCTTAAAGACCCGGCCTAAATTATTTAACAGTTCCCTTGAAAACAATCAGGCACAATCTCTATCAAAATTTTGAGTAAATACATCCCGTGATTTCAATTACAACTTTATTCTTTCAATTCAGAGTCAGTCAAAATTCTTGTAGTCAAATATCAAAATCACAACAGTGTAGAATGGTCTTTAGTAGCTCCCATTATGTTTGGAGTAGTTTCGTCACTTGGTTTGGTGAGTATCCTGACAAATAAGCCAAAGCTGATCCAAAACATCACTTCGAACTACTTTCGACCTGTTTCTCTCTGATAAGTAAACTGAGCCAACAAGAGTAAGTACCTACCCGCTATATTTGAACCACCCACAACCACTGCATTCACAAGTCAGATCGTCTTTCGAAGCAACAAAGCTTAGGTACTTTTTCTTTCATCGTTGAGTGCTGGAATTCGGTAAACAGCCTCTTATGAGCACCTGAATATGATTGGAAGTCAAATCAGCTAAGTAATAAGTTAATTATGCCAATTTCACTCCCGTTCATCCTTAAGGCCGGTCCAGACGTTATGTTTTGCACTACCTGTGCAGACAGCAGTTTTAAAACTATTTCTTTGAACTTTTCAACAAATCTCTCGTACGCTTCCCCCTTTCTGTCCCTTTCATGGTACTCTTTGGATTTAACTCGCCAAAGGCACGGACAACTTTCATAAAGTGAAATAAAATCAGTCAAAAACTCGCGAGAACATTGCCGAAGATCTGCCATGTTCGGATGATTGGGGAACACTGAGGAACAAAACGGATTGGGAAAGGCAGCAAGTCTGTGCAGGTTACGGTTTTCAGAGCTCACGAACTCAGTTATCGCTTCAACTGTGCAGTTCTCCCGAAGGACTCAAAACTGCACAGTTTTCCGGTCCACACGCAACGTTTTGTCTGCAACGTCTTGAACTGCGCAGACAAAACGTAGGTAGCGTCTGGACCGGCCTTAAACGCTGCTATTCGGCACCTAGACTGTATTGGAAACCAATGGGAAGTCTTTGGAAGGGAATCAAATCTCCTTAAAGCATCAAAAACTCCGTTATTTGTTAACATTATTTAATTGTCGGTATAGGTAAACATAATAAGACGCACATATTGGTAATAATTTAGATATTATTGTTCACCGCACGACCTTCTCTTAAGATAGTTGATATGTATGTGTTGCTTGAATGGATTGATGTTGATATTCTCTCTACCAGAAAGAGCTACTGCATGTGATGAAGCCTGCAATATTTCTTCCCTCAATCGGCCTGTCCTTTCCGCTGCCATAAGGTCTCATTTTAGTGGAGATGCTGTACCCCAGAAGTTGCAGGTGCTTCTTGATTTTTCAATGCTGTGTTGGCTTCTGCGCTAACTTAGATGGTTTTGGTCCTGACGCAGCTGAAGACGATGAAGCCTGCCATCAGTGATGCCCCTCAGTCTTGTTCATGTTCTTCTTCATTCGATCGGCGCAGTATCAATCCTGCCTCTGGCTTCGCCTTGGAAGAGATGCGTTCCTCAGGTACTGTGCTGGCAGCTGCTTTATCTTACATGATGCCTACTTGTCGGAATGTCTATATCTACGATCTCATCATCACCACTTGTGAGTGATGCTGAACCCTGCGCCGTGGTTCCTGTCACCGTTCATTCGACCCCCGTAGGTCCTCTCCCAGTGGCCGTGCACTTCAGCTTGCGTCCTCTTGTCATTGCTCTCCCAGGTATGGCCCGCCTTCACTGAAGGTCGCACGCCGCCAAACTGATCGTGATCCGCTCCATACGTGATACCTCCCTTCAAACAATCACAACAAAAATATCACATCAGTATGTATATTTGAGTACCTCATCTACTCCATCAAAGTATACTGTGAGTCAACACACGTCACACCACTGAAAATAGCGTTGAATTTCCTTTCAGATAAGCAACTTATTTACTGTTTTTGCTTCCGGGTCTACCAAGGTAGCGGAAGCTTTGTTTTCATTTTTGAAGGTTGAAAAAAGAAGTTCTCCAAAATCGAAATTTTCACTCGTGTTTTACGTTTCAGACCTTTCTGAACAATTTTGGTTTCGTGTCTGTCTTGTCATGAATTCCTTGTAACAGCCATAACTTCAACATTTTTCATCCAATTTCGATGAAATGTTCAGGGATTATGCGGATTAAGTTTTAGGTGGTCCCCCAATTAAAATCATGGTCTTAAAATTCATAGTAGTCTCTGCGCATGCGCAAACGTAAAATCCTTTCAACAGCCATAACACTTACATTTTTTATCCGATTTCGATGAAATTTTCAGGGATTGTTCAGAATAGCGTGTTGATGGTTACCTATGAGGGTTGTGGAATGTACTTGGAAATTGACCTTTTGAGATTAATTACTATGCATCGGATCATCTGTACGAGGAAGCTATGTGCCACACCCATTAGGCAGACTTTTTTTTCTATTTCACACTAGAGCCCCAAAACGAAGCCTGAAGAGGGAACCCCAATTTTACGAACCCTGCCACGACCACAGGAGTTGGCATCATTTCCAGCCGATTTTTATTATTATAAAACTCTGCATAATTTTGGCAAATTTTCTGGTTCGTATAAACATGATCTTTAATCTGCTCTTCCTCAAGTTTATCAACTCTAACAAGTTTGAGGGGATGTTCATTTCGTTGGCTCACTCTCGGCAAGCAATTTGGCTCTCAAACACTCGGCAATTGGATTTGAAAGTACGATATGCTTTTAGGCTGAATTGATTCTCTACTGACAAGTGTCAAAAACCATTCGACTAATCGTCAGCAGCACTATAGCGTTGTAGGTACTCAATTTTCACTTACATCCGGAGCTGGGTGTGCATAGCAGACAAGGACCACGCCTGCAAGAGCCAACAGAATCATGCTGATTTTCATTTTTCTAGGTTTATTCGCGTCCTGGTTGTCTGAAATCAAATAATATTGTAGTAATTAACAGTTAGCATTAAATTGGTGATATTCTTGATGTATTTAACGAGAGTACTTCATAACGAACATTGATTGGGTAAGATGAAAAAAAAACATGAATTTAATCAAAAATATAAATTAATGAATATAAAAAATATAAACATATTAATTTACGAAGAAGAAACAAATTAAACAAATTTAACTAATCACGAATTTTAATGACGGAGCATAATATACTTTAATTAATGAAATGAGTATCTTGTGGTCTTAATTTGAGTTAAATTGTATTGTTATTGTATTGTAAATTTACCTACAAGTTTGCCGTTGATCGATTAATGGGGTGTGCGCCTGGGTCGGAAAAACTGTTTACTGTTATTTTTAATCTAAACTAGACCTCATTCTGAGAATTTGACACCAGCCGTTCTCTTTTTGGATGAGTAGATATTTTTCTATGGTTTTTCAAAGTTTCAAATGTTTATGACGTCACAGTAGGCTGTGGGGTCCCGCTCAGGCTGAAGGAGCGCGTGACGTCATAAACATTCAAAACTTTGAAAAATCATAGAAAAAGATCTACTCATCCAAAAAGAGAACGGCTGGTGTCAAAACTCTCAGGATGAGTTCTACTTTCGATTTAAAATTAAAAAAAAAAAATTAGGCGCACCTCCCAATTTGCTCATTTGCTCAATTCACTCTTAAAAAGAAAAATATCTATCTAATTTTTTTCTAAAATTTTCTTTAATTTTCTGTCTACAAGATTCTAAAAAATAGATATTCATACATTTAATGGAAGAAAAACGTCTAGCAAGATGGATAGGCAGTGTAGCATCTTCAGGTACGAACTAGTACGTGAAGTTTGACAACTCGTAATACCATCAACATGATCGTGAAAATCCAGCTCCACATAGGAGAACTAATCAGTATTACTGCTCAATAATTCACCAATTAATTCTGTACGTTCGTGGTATTTTATGTGAGAAAGCTTTACTGTCATCCAACTTGGTAGATGTTTTATTCGACCGATTATTACAGGGTGTTCAAGAAAGATACGGCCAAGCTTCTGGGGTCAATTCTACGAGTGACTTACAACAAAAAGTGCCTCGTAGAAATTTTTTTAAAATGCTTTGTTTTCGAGTTATTTCACTTTTAAAGATTTTTTTCGTATGTTGAACCTTGTCACACTAAAATGACTATAACCCCTCGATTTTTCATGCAAATTCAAATCTGATTACGCCATTGAAGGAGCATTAAATTTTCCATCAGATGAGCTACAACACTCATTTTTAACTTCACATTTACTTAAATTTTTCTTAGTCCAAACTTAAAACTTTGCAATTTTTGAGTTTTTGGGCGAAATTCTCAAGTTTTCACTTATTTCCTGTGGAGGAAAATCAATGCGGTATTCAGCAAATCCCTTCTCAAAATCTCAGCTTTCCGACGGTATAATCAAAAAAATGTTTTACAGTGGTTTGTATGGGGAAAATTTGGGTTTGAACGCGGAAAACGTGAATTTTTTAAGAATGAAATCAACCTTTTGACGGGTGGATTTGGGGTAAAACATTTTTTTTTTTTTTTTTGGTTACACCATTGGAAAGCCGAGATTGTTGAGTTTAGACTAGGACAAATTTAACTAGATACGAGGTTAAAAATGTGAGTTGTAGCTCATCTAATAGGAAATTTAATGCTCTTTTCAACGGTGTAATTGTCATTTCAGTGAGACAATATTCGACATACAAAAAAAATCTTAAAAAGTGAAATAACTCGATAACGAAACATTTTTTAACAAATTTCTACGAGGAACTTTTTGTAGCAAATTACTTCTAGAATCGAACCCTGAAGTTTGGCCGTATCTTTCTCGGACACCCTTTACAGTATAATATACTGCAATATAAAAAATTTATAATAATTTATAATAAATTTATAATAGAATTTATAATAAAGAATTTATATTACAAAGAATTTTCAGGATTTATCTATTAGCTTGTAATGCATTGTTTTGGTGATTACGGATCTGTGAAGAAGTGGTTGAAAAGTGGCATACTAGTTGGACTAATATAAGCCAAGAAGTTGATTTTGCGTTTGTACTCACCAGGAATGAGATATGACTGCAGTAGTAAAGAGAAATGGGGCTCCTGGCTCAATGACGTCATATAGCCGTCATGAGCTAGTAGTCCCAAGGGTCCTATCCTTTAAGGTAGATGGGGGTCCTGTCTCAGAGAGACAGGTGTTGGGGGACAGGTGTTGTGACGTCAAGGGGGTGTGACGTCAGAGGAGGACAGGTGGGTGTGAGGAGGACAGGTGGGTTTGAGGAGGTGGGGGGGGGGGGGGTAAGAGGTTGGGGCAGATGTTTGAGGGGCAAAAATTTCTGGTCTGAGGGGGATTCGAACCGTCGAACTCTAGATCGTGAATCGAGTACTCTGACCACTGAGCTACTCGTATGACCTGATAGAATGGAGTTGTATTTTGTACTTGACGTTCAGACTCCTCCCTCCTCCTCCTCCTCCTGCAGTCCTATGCTTTTTCTACTGGGTATTTAAAGGTAGTTAGGTAGGGGGGGGGATTGCACTAATAATGAATTGTGTAAGTGTTGAAGATAAGGAATCTTTGTTTGATGTTTTATGTCTACCTATCCTTTATGGGTTAATGTGGAATAAAACTCAGGATAATTGTGACCCATCTGAGGACTTGAATTTATTTTGTGAGCAAATCCACTCTATTCTCTATGCTTCCTCCCCTTGTCCCCCCCCTTCACCAGTGGTAGAAGAGAGTATAAATATTTGGGTAATATCATTTGTTCTCCTCCTGGTCTGTTGTATATTATTGAGTTTGTATATTGCAATAATAAAAGGTGTTTTGGAAACGAAATGGAAGCGGTAAAACTATTGAGAAATTCCGAGTTGTATAAGAAATTTATGTTAGTTCCTGTTAGTACGATTCTTCAATGGTATAGCACGTATAATCTGACGAAAAAGATTCGGGCGTTTACAGAGATTGTAGGTAATGACGACATAGACGAAAATCTCGAAGATATTGAAATGCCTCAAACTTTGAGAGATTATTTGATAGAGGTAGTTGCAGAGATTGTAATAGATTTGGAGGAGGCGTATGATACATGTCCAATAAGAAGAGGAAGAAGAACGAAATTTACTTACAAAAAGGATTTATACATGCTGAAGGATGATTTTAAAATGCCAGGAATGGAGTCTGTGAAAATGTTGATTGGGTACGAGTTGTATAAAGAATTTTTAACTGTACAAGTTGGAACAATTATTAATAATCTATCAACATTTATTCTGTTGAAAAAAATCCAGTGCTTAACCGACGTTGTTTCTGCAGAGATTTCCAAGGAGGAGGAGGAGGAGGATGGGGGAAAGGAGGAAGGTGGTACATCATGGTCCATGAGAAGGGAAATTGGAGATAGGGTAGTAGAAATCATCAGTCTACTTCATAAAATGTTTTACACTCCCCCCGTGCAGCTGGAAGATTGGGGGAGAGGGGGAGTTGAGGATGAAGATTCGACGGAAAGAGCAAATCGGGGAAGAGAGCTACTTAATCAATTACGTTTACTTACCAGTAATCGTAGAAATGTAAAAATCGAGAGTGGATATGATACTGTTGGGTGAACGACGACGACGACGACGACGATGATGACGACAATATGAGGCTGTCATCAAACCTCATAACGGTCGAGAGGGGATGTGGGTGGGGAGGCTCCGCCTCTTCAACCTCCCCCCACTTAGAAAAATGTATATATAGCTAGAGGCCCTCCGTCCACGTGTCGTCGTCGTCGTCTAGTGTCTGCTGATATCTGCGGTTGTCCTTGCGGACAGTGTAAACACAATGGTTCTCATTCAACGTTTTTCCGGTGTAAAGTGCTTATATGCAGAGTCTGGTTTCCCACCAGACTCATCATCTACCAGTTCTGCTGCTGCTGCTGCTGCTGATTATCGAGGAAGGCTCACTTTTATCTGGAGAAAAAATCGAATAGTCATAGAACAAAAAGAATTCAACGACATCTACCCTCAGTTGAGGGAAAGAATTCCCTTCATACTAAATGCGAACAAGAAGAAACGGATTGATCTGGTAGTGATGTGTTCCACAGAACGGTTGGCAATGTCGACTATAAACTCGAGAAATGGGGTGAGGAGATCATTGGGTATCTATCTCAGAAGTATTCCGTTGAATCTCATCCCTTTCAGCCGACCCGAGCTGCAAACATTTTACAATATCCTCCCTGAAATTCACGCCCTCGTGAATAAAGATGCCGCCGAAGGAGGTGGAGGAGGAGGAGGCGAAAAAGTAGAAAAACAAGACGAGGAGGAAAGTTGTAAAGACGTTGAACTGTCAGCCCCACCACCACCACCACCACCGCAAAAAGAGGAGGAGGAGGAAGAAGAAGAAAGCCAAGGAGAAGGTGGTGGGGAAACAATACTGAAGAAAGAGAAGGAAGATGATCAGGATCAAAAACCAGATTTTATCTATAGCCCACTGTCACCTGACAATGCTTACGATCGAGGCGAGGTCAATGACCCTTCCAAGAAAAATGCATCAACACAAACTTCACCACTCCGCTCCCCCCCTGAACAGGAGGAGAAGAAGAAGAAGAAGAGACAAAGAAATGCCGACCTAGCAGCCACACATGAAGGAGGAGGAGAAGAGGACGAGAAAGAGAACTTTTACTTTCGGCTGCTTACATCAGGTGACAAACTAGATCATTTATGTGCTTCCCTTCTAAATTCGCCATCGTACCAATATATGTATGATAATCCAGCAAGTAATATCCCTAGAAAAAAAATGAGGTATCTTATGAGTCCATTGCATAGCCAATCTTAGAGAGGTTGTCTCGAGTTTTCCCAATGTAGGTAAATGTTTTATTATTCAATGTAAAAAAAAAAAAGTTTGTTCTAATAACCTGTACTAAGTTTTTTTTTCCTTCTAAAATATAAGCTTTCACATTTTGTTTGTTGTGTGATAATGTAATTTTTTTTTTTTTTTTTTTAAAGAAGAAATATGCATCACCATTGTTATAACAACACATGTGCCTATAATAAAGTATTGTGTACCCAAAGTTTCCATTCTCTTTTCATCTCTACCCGTCGTCGTCGTCATTTTATTAGTTTCAATGACACCACATTATGAACAAGTTTTTTATTATGATTTATACCATACAAAAAAAGGGGGGATTGTGGTAATAAGTAAAAGAAAAAACACAAATTGAAGAGAAAAAATACGTGTAATACCCAAGAAAGAAAGAAACATAGTACAAAAAAAAACCTTATTATTAAACCTTATTATTAAACTTTAGTAAACATGAAAAAAAAAACATGAATCTTTTTTATTTACAAAAAATTACTTGGGTGTTTACAAAAAAAAATTACAAAAAAAAAAAGAGTGAAAAAATTACCAAGAAATAGTGAAAAACTTAAATTTAGTCAATTAAATTCTTAAATCTAAAGGTTTACAATTACAAAGCAACCCCCGATCAACACAATTGTCGGGGGATGCAGGGCTAGCAAGGTGGTTTCCGCCACCACCTGTCTTTTCGCTACATGTCTTTCCTGAAACAAGGAAAACAAAGGAGAAAAAGGTTAGACGAATGATAATAATAAAATAATAAGCGTCCCACCTTAGTCACACACAGAGATGATGTTTATTCACACAGCGTTTGTGTTATTGCGTGCTCCAACTGACCAACATCTTTGTGTGCTAAGCCCCGCCACCACGTCAAGGTGGTGAGACATCAGCGGGGTCGGGTAAGGGTGGAGGGGGTAATAAATTTAACCCTTACCCGAGGTTTTTATAGGGACAAACCACCCTTTTCGTGTTGTACGGCCTTTTTTACCTACAACATCGCATGTGGGGGGGGGGGGGAGAAGGAGTGATTACGTAATCCTCAGGTCTAGTTCATTTCGATGTCATCATCTGAATTATTGTAGACAAGAGGATCCTTCTCCCGGAAATGCTCGTTCTCGACTTTGTTTAATTGCGAAAATAGTTCGCTTATCTGGGTTCCTGTGGCACCGAAACCTGGTGGAGATACTAGGTTAATCAAAGAAGAGGAAAGGGATATTTCTTCCCAATCCTTCTCCTCCTCCTCCTCCTCCTGGACGAGGTCTGTCTTTTTTTGGGTGGAAAATATGTCAGTATAGGATCCATCTTCGTCTTCTTCTTCTTCCCTCACCTTCTCTAATATTGAGGGCAAGCCTCGATTTCCTTGCCCCCCCTTACCCTCTTCTACCCACTCTCTTATCGCCTTTGTATTCCTCCCCCCCTGGTCATTACTGGTGGTAGGAGGAGGAGGTGAAACAATTACCGATTTCCGATAATGTTGTCTCTTCCATTCTCCTTGGCCTTCTTCTTCTCCCCCCTCCTCCTCCTCCTCTCCATCCTTTCCCCTCCCGCTCCGTTTAGGCATCAAGTGATTCGGGACGTCCAACCCGAATGTTTCCAAGAAACTCTGAAAATCGTTTACAACGAGCAATTTTAACTGGGAATTCTGATGATGTTTCCACTCTTCGTAGCGTAAAATATTGTGTCTTAGTAGTTCCGAGCAGGCCTCTGAAAACATCATGTTAAAAAAAAAAAGAAAAAAGCCGTTAGTAATCGTTTATTTATGAAGGGATGGGGGAGGGGGTGTTGAAACATCCTTCGATGAGTTCGTAATCTTGATGCGTTAGATAAATTGCATCTTTGTGACCGTATGGATAGGTAGAATAGGGCTCATACAAATCTGGAACCCTTTTTGTGTCACAGTTATAAAGTGCACGTTTCCTTTGCTTTACCTCAAAAATATTGTGATCCTTAGATTGGATACGGTTCCCTTCAACATAAACGCTATTTAGGTCACGATCCAGTACTTGTTTATACATTTGGAACGTGATATCACGGTCTAAAGCTTTTCTAAAAACGCCTTTAGCCCGTTTGACGCATTTATCCTCTCTACCGATTTTGAATGCGTATAATTTGGGGGCTAACGCTACTATTGAATGCATCGGTTGAGAGGCTAATTCATCCTTTAGTTTTCCGACAACCAATTTTTGAGACATGTCGTACTGGGGGTGATCTAAGGGATAATTTGAAAAATCCATTAACCCTTCGATTTTACTCAACTCTTTGTAAACGTTCGTAGTTACGTCTGGAATGTGAATAGAGTAAATCAGGGAATCCGTGTCGGTATATATTAACCTAGTTTTATCGAGCCCAAAATGATTAACGATTTTCTCATAATGTAACTCGTACATCAGTTTTTTGCTCATGTCCAAAACGGCAAAACCAATGTAAATGGGCTTATCAAATACCAAAACTTCTGGGGAATACGTTACTATGGAGGTTGAATTATCCAAAATTAACCTATGCTTAAAGGTGGGCCGTTTGACTAGTTTATCCAGCCTGTATTCGCTGGTTACGAGTTCCGCTTTGGTTAAACCACGGACCGTTTGAATGGACTTGCCAAATATTACGTTATTAGCTAATTTGTATAAGTCTTTTTCAAGGGATGTGGTACTCGCTTGCCTTTTGGCGGTATTATAATTAATATAGTCTACGAGCCATATCTTTTGTTTAAACTGAAGGACTCTATGAATTTTCGTTACAATTAGACCCGCCTTTATTGCTTGCTGAAGGTTTAAATAATGGATAACGTAATTTTTTTTGTCGTGAAGAGTTAGCAATAGTTTTTTCAACTTTTCACCGGGGGGGCATTCTTTAATTGGACAAAAAGGCATATCACGGTGAGTTGAATGAAGATCTCTTGGGTAGACAATGTCAACTTCCAAAATCATGCCTGTGGGTGAATTTTCGTCCATTTGCATCACTTCTTCAATCGTAACATTACTCGCCCAACGGAAATCCTTGTAAGGCAGTGCACGCATAAGTGAATACGAATAAAGATTATTACAATCCAAATATATCAGGAAACGTCTTGGATCATTTGCGTCGTAGCTGTCAGGGATGAGTTCATTATTAGCCTGGGAATACCTCGTAATTGCATTTACTATTCCTCCTCTCAACCCTGATTCCACGAATAAAATCTGATCCATGTCTTTTAGCAGCTCGAGTTTAACACCCGTCTTTTTTAACATTGCCTCCCACCAAAATGATGGACCTGTACAAGCATGGGCAGGGTCCAAGCCGTAGGCTGAAAAGCAAGAATCTCGAAATGATTCAAATACTGAGCAAAGAAGTAAAATGTCACTTCGTAAATATAACTCAGTGTAATCCCTCAAATTAGTACATCCGAATGTGACCCATACGCTAGAAGCGTGATGGTATTCCTCCGAAGAAATTCCTTCTTGAGTAAGGGAGTTGAAAAAATCTTCCTGTTTGGGAAGACAGGTTTCCTGGAACTTTTCCCACCTATCCATGTAATTGTAGGGGTAAATACCCTTTGATGTCAAAAGATTATACTGGTCATCGGAAGGATAAAATTTCCTTATTTCAGGATGATTATCTAGGGATTTGGCTAACTTTGAAAGGGAAAATGGTAAAAATCTATACGAGTCCAAAAACGTGGCTTTCACTCGCGATGTGGTGAAATGTTTGGTAAAAGCAATCGCTTTTTGAGTCGTATCAGGAATAATGTAGACTCTTCCCGGAACAGACCCCATCTGCTTTAAAAGAGCGTGTCCATCGTAACCCGAGCAATTCTGGAAAAACACGCTAAATGAATTAGCTCTTTGCAATTTACTGTTACATGGGGTACATAAGGTGTAACGATATTCCCTCGTATAATGATTATGATCGAGGACTTTTTGGAGTGAGGGGCTGAAGCAAGTTCTACAAATGTCACACTGTTTGGTTTCCGAATGCCTCCTTTTTTGTTCGTTAGTCAAAGGATTTTGTCCATAGTTGGTTGTTAAAATACTCTCCAATCGCATAGCTACACCCTCCAAAGCACGAATGAACTGTTTTATGCAATCCGGACCGAAGAAAGATTTGTATTCATCCGCTATTTGCGGTATTCGCGATTTTAAATAGTAACCCACGCAAGAGGGTTCGTGAGTGTTCTCTACTTTGGTCCAACTTTGTTCACCAAGTTCATCGCCCTTATTCATTTTTATCTTTTTCTTAGGAGGCAGCCCACTCATCCCCCCTTCCTCCTCCCCCCCTTCTTGCTCGTTAGTGTTTTTCTTGATTAATAGGCTCTCCATATCAGCGTAAATGACAACAGGCATGTGTGCCAACCATTTAAAAACGAGAAAAGCATTCAATTTCTTTAGTAAATTCAATTTTAGCGGCGTCGTGTTCTCTACACAACTGGGTGTGTCTTTCCAATTTTTCTTCCCCACTCAGATGATCCCACGTCGTCGACGATGAAGAAGAATTTGTCGCTACCGCAACCGAGAAACCAGCTCTATAGGATTTGAAACAACGTTTACAGTAAATCATCTTGTTTTTCTTATCATGACTTTGCGCAGAAATGAGCCTAGATAGATTGTGTATTAAACACCAATGATATTCTGAATCAGTGTTATTTGGTTTTACCACCACCACCTTCTCTTCTTCCTTTGCTCCTCCTCCTCCACTCTCCCTTTTCCCAAACAGAAGAAGGTCTATATGTTTTGAGGCTACATTGCTTTTAGGGCTGATATAAACTGGAAAAATTACGTATTTGGGTCTTGTAAAAGAATACACATTTAGAGAAATCGAAGGGTTGTTTCTCTCAAAGGTTTTTACATCTTCCAGGGACGCTGGATAAGTTATACCTTTAAAATTGATGTTGTGTTCTAAGTTATCATACAATTTTGCTCTATATATATTTTTCAACTTTTTCTCCAAGGCTATAGACGATAAAATTGCATACCGGAAGCATTCGTTATCCGTGTTTTGGACGTTGACGCAGGCTTTTTTGTGTTTTATTACGGAGGGTAACTCTATGTAGGTCGATGCTTGTAATGGAGTAAACCTAGTAAGACACAAAAGCAGGCCGTAAGTCGACAAATAAGACCACCCTGATCCTTTGGTCACAAATTCGCATTGCTCTTGCAGTAGTTTTTGAAAGCCATTTTCAACGTGTTCATTAATAGTAGATTTCGTTAAAATAATCATGGTTTTTGTTTTTAAATTGACGTCCATGTATTGATTATCAGACTCTATATCGATTTTTTGCCATTTTGATTCTAAAATTAAGAGGCATTTTACACCATGCCATTCATCTAGAGCTTTGTCAAGTTCACTCTCTACTTTCGATTGTACTTTAACGAGAAAATCTTTAATGCTCAAAGACGAGTTCATATCCCTAAAGAAAATATCTCTAGCGTTTTTTTGAAATTTCGCAACCACCACTCCATCTTCCTGAGGGACTGCAAATAGTCTGTATTTTTGTGAACGACTATCCATTTGGCTATGTGGATCACATGTAACTGACTGAGTAGAGTGTTTTGGGCTGCTTTTTATATACGGAGCGCTTGAGGTAGGGTTATTCGTGTGTCTTACTACGGTACTCCTGCATAAAGTCATATGATTTTGGAAAGAGGAAACTGACTCGAATGTGACTTGCGCAGACCAGACACGTATTAATTAGGGGTAGAGAGGCGTAGGAGGGTGAAGAAACGGAAAAAGAAGGAGGGGCTGTCTCAAGTTGAGCGGTGTGCATAATGACGCTCTGTCTACTCTGCTCCACTTGTGCGGTGGCGCCTTGACAAAGCCTGCTGGTTTGACGGTTGAAGCTCGAATGAACAACATTACTCTTAGATAAACGTAATACATTACCGTTGCTCCACGCATTGTTTTGGCTTACAACTGGGAGATTTAGGGTTTCTTCAAGGAGAGGTAAAGTCGAGAGCGGAGAGTTCTCTCTCGTTTCCTCATCTCCTAGTTGTCTCTCGTTTCCGACGCATCCCCCGGTCGGCAGCGCACCTGACGTTTGTTGCTCATCGGTTTCGTGAGTGAAGAAGAACAATTTGTGGTAACGACTCATTCTACCAAAAAAGAACAAAAGAAAACAATGCGTGAGAAGGGGGGGTGGGGGATACAAAACAAACGCTAGGTAGTATATTGTGCTATATGTTCGAAAGAAAGGAAAGGAAATGAGAGAGAAGAGACATAAAAGAAAAGAAAAGAAAAAAAATTTTAATTTTGTTCTAGTGATTTAGGTAAATTTTTGAACATTGCCACTTAATGGAGTATAGCTCATAAAACGATCAGAAATTATCAATGCGATTAGTGATGTGTTGGCTGGTATTTTATTTTTGGTTTTAAATTCGATTTTCACGTCCACTTGCTGTGCTGAATGAAGATATTCTTTCTGATAAGTAGCGTCAAATACCACGATGGGATGTTGCTTGAACTTCTCGTACGTTAAAGCCGGTGAGCTGGTGGCGTGACCATAAAAAGAGCGTTGAAAATTTGTGTAATTGAGGTAGAGTTCTGCCATTTTAACCATCTGAGACATCAAGATCTATCGGAGTTTTGGGGAATGCCGTTTCATTAAGGAATAACCGTACATCGGTTAAATCGACGCTGCTGTTGGACGCTAAATTTTCCGTCAGGGTATTCATTTTCCCGGTATACCACGACAAGACTACAATCCGAGGTCTTGAAAAGAACGCCGTTGTCTGCACGGTCCAAACAATGTGAGTGCTCTCTTGTAACAGGGGAACTTCTTGTAAATTCCATGATCGGAACGCGATTGGAAGCGAAGGATCTTTGGCGATCATGTCAAAATATTTACCTCTTTCCCGATCATTCAATGTTAACGCTGGTACCACCCACGTAATTTTTTCGAGTGTTATGTCAGACTTTTTAGAATCTTCCGATCCTTTGAAAATGTTAACGTCAGAAATCGATCTCTGCAGTACAAGTTCCATGGTCTGGTTCACAAATGGTGTCGTATGATCTTCAAATACCCCCATTATTAGTTTCAGGGGGATAACGACATTAAATGGAATAGACGCTTCTTTTTCTGTTGTTTGGAACCAGCGTTTAAACGGAGAGTGAGGCATAAGATCGGAATCGTTTGGATTTTGGAATCCACAATGTTCTAAATCATCGAACCTTTCCTTGGATAAGGAAAGTAGACTTTTTAACCACGTAGTCAGGTAAGGGAGTCTCGATGAATCGACTTCATGTCCGTTAAGGTAGAAAATTATTGAATCAAATAATCCCAGAAATCCTCCATTTATCAGGTCAAATGTCCCTGTACCGGCGGTCGATTTTTTGTTTACCTTCCCAACTAACGACAAATATGAGTCATGAATAGCATATATTCCGTTGGTATCATTTATGGCAATTCGAATTTGATCGGCGTTATCCAAAGCGCTCGTGTTAAATGGATAAAAATAAACATTTTGTCTACCTTCAACTTTATCTTGGAATTTGGGTTGTGAAGTGAAATCTAGTTCGTTTAGGGGGGACATTAGGAACGTGGGGGAGGGTGGTGGTAGTGTTTGATGGATGATTACTAATGACAGTAAATCCGAGAGACTCTAAAAACGTCTTATTGTTTTGGTCAAACGCTCTTTTTTTGATCGGATGTTTTTGATCTCACTTGACGGTAATTCACTTCGTTTCCTCGGTCCTGTTCTTGATAATATTCAAAGGTAGTTTCAACAAACGATAAACCCATCCGCCGCCGCCGCCGCCGCAGTTGACGTATTATATAGTATTATTGAGTAGTGAAGTGGGGGAGGGAGGAGGAGGGTATTGGAGGAATCCTTTTTTTTCTTTTTTACAATTCAGTAAGGTGAAGTGTGACAGTCAAAATTTCTCCTAGAAAATCGAGTGGTTCACCTCGTTCGTTGGATATTCTGATGTTTATACTGCTTATAACATTCTGAGTCGTCTTTAAATAAATTATTTGGGCTGGGCTTTCAGATATTCGATATCCAAGCCCCCCATTCGGCGAAAACGTATACAGTGTGTGACAGGGGTCCCCATTAACAAAACTATTAGTAATTAAAGGGCATTGAACGCAAATTGCGTTATAATGAAGGATATTGACTGGGCAATCTGATGTGTACCAAGTATTAATTTTTGTTTCACCAACCTTCTTGCTAAACCCAAGCATCTTACCCACGGAGTTTTCAATGTTAAAATCGATTTTGAATGATGTTTTTAAGCGAATCTTTCCCTCTTCGGGTAAAATATTATATTCACAAACCCACTGATTTTTAGGGTAATTTACTCTCATAGGCACAAGATACGCTTCTAGAGCGTCGAAAAAATTTTTCGAGAGTATAACAACCTTTTGGAAACGTGATTAGCCACGACAATTCTATCGGTTTTTTTTCCCACTCCCTCATTTGGATTGGTGAAATTCACACGCATATTATTACAAGTCTCATTCACATTGGCAATTGTATTAAAGCAGAAAAAATTTAATAGACCGATTCCATACGTTTGTTTTCATCTAAGCGGATTGGTGGGAAAATGTCCTGTTTCAGATCACTTGTTTTTCCAGAGAGTATAAACAGAAACGAAGACATATTTTTGAAGTTAAGACCACAAAAAACGCAATATGACCACAATGATGGCAGGTGTAATTTTGAAATATATCTGAATTGAAATAGATTTTTAAGTTCTTTGCATAGTTTCTAAACTCTGAGGTGGGGGAAGGCCGTACGGATCCACATAATGGATGATGGATGGATTAACTTTAACCCAGCAAACCCAATGCGAACCTTCCTCTTTACGCTTTGCTAAATTCAAAATTCCACATTCTTTCTTTTTTCTGTGGGTAGGTAGCGTATCTCTACTGAAAACCCCTCGAAACACTCCGTTATTCTTATGTACATATTTCTTACACAAACTATTTAAAAAATGTGGAGGAAAGTGGTTCATTTGGGAGGGACATTAACACATCTTTTTGGTCGGGAGTGAAATCCCTGAACTCTGACGGTACGAAATGCTCGCGGAATGAGTGGGTTTCCGTGATTTTTTTTTTTTAAAGCGTAAACCTTTCGGATACCACTACCAATTTTTCCTTGATCAGCTTGTTTATTCGCTAATCGAATTTCGTTAATATTTTTGGCCGCCTGAGTCGCAGCAACAGCTAAAGCACCTAATGCCGCCAACATCGGTAAAAAGCCACCTTTTCTTTTTCTTCTTTTACCCCCCTTCCTCTGTTTGTTACGCGGTGTGCTATAGGTTTCAAAAAAAGAGGTATTTTCGATCTTCTAAACGTACCACCAGTTCTAGGCTGTCCTCCTCCTCCCCCACCACCACCACTCTTCTTCCTCCTCCCTCCTCTTCTATTCCGTCTTCCTGCTGATTTCCTCCTCCTCCTCCTATTCAACATCCCACCACCACCGCCAAGTACACGATTTTTGCAGCCATTGCTGAAACGACTAAAAATGCGTACAAGCGTTCCTTGATCGGTATTTCTTTAGATTTTGCGATTTGAAAAGCGCTGTTTTTTAATCTTATATCGGCTTCACCAATGTTAGGAAAAGGCTTTCCGTATTCAATGTCGTGTTTTAAAACATTCGCGGTCTAATTTGTTGATTGGGAGTTTGGTATAATCCCTCGTAAATGGCCCACAATAATTATAGTTGGGGAGGTGAAGAGGAGGTATGCTGCGCCGTATTTTACTGAACAACCTATTGTTCTCTATGGACATTTAGTATAAAAAGAATAACCTCTCTACTGTGTGTGTTTATATATAGCGATAGAGAGAGATAGAAGGTGAATAGACTCTAGATAGAGGCATACACGCCATACACTGCGTACAGGAAATAAGAATGGATTCTAAAATCAAAGAGAAAACGAAACGAGCACGACGAGATGGACGCAAAAAAAAACACGAGGGGGTGTATCAAGGAATTTGACGTCTACAATTACGATCAAGTTGAGCAATATCCCGTTTTGGGGGAAAAAAGCGACAAGGTCCTAATTACCACGAGAATTACGTTGTTTAATTGCGGGGAAAAGTAGTTCTGGGAAATCCAACTAGTCCTCTCCTTGCTCTTACACAAAAACGGATTGGAATTCCAAAACTTGTACCTCTTTTCTAAAACTTTGACACAGCCGAAATACACATTTTTAGAAAAAGTCATGGCACAGGTACCAGAAATTAAATATTTCGCATATTCTAATTTAGGTCAGTTGAACGTGGAAAACATTCGCCCAAATAGCATTTTAATTTTTGACGACATTGCTATGTCCAAGGAATTTGATCGAATAACTAACATTTTGTTTCAAGGGGAAGGCATTTTAAGTTGGGAGTGATTCTGTTGGTGCAGAGTTACGCAAGCGTTGGGAAATGGTTTATTCGAGAGAATTGTAATTTGCTCATATTATTTCCAACGGACACACTAAATTTGAAATTAGTTCATAGGGATTGTGCCTCAGACGTTTCTTTTGACAATTTCGTAAGAATGGCTCATAAAGCGTGGGAGTCTTCATACTCATTTTTTTGCATAGATCAAACATTGACCAAAAATAATGGAAAATATCGCATTCGATTTAACGAATATTTCACAGCTGTTTAGATCTCAAAGGAGAGGGAGGGAGGGAGGGAGGGAGGGAGGGCAAGGAAGAGGGAGGTACGAATTCCAACGTTTAATCTGCTAATGACTTCTTGTTTCGCATGTTTTTCAAATTTAGTTGAATGAGACATGAGGACGTTGAAAGAACAAGCTGTTTTAGCGAAACAAGTAGAAAGCTCTAAACAAGCATTGAAACATAAATTTGCTTCGTTGCAAAACATTCTTCGTGAAGAAAAAAGGGTTTTAGATACACAATTAAAAGGAATTACAGACCCTTTAAATAAATTGGCAAATCGCATAGAGGTTATAGATCGTTTTTCCTCCTCCTCCCCCCCACATGTTCAATATAAATCGGAATTTGATAATTGGGAGGAGGATGAGGGGGAGGGGGAGGAGGAGGAGGAGTACGAGGAGGGGGAGGGGGACGAGGGTGCATGGGGCCTCCCCTCAGTTGACGAAAAAAAATTTGATGTTTTTGAGGGATTATCTGATCCTAAAGTAACACCGGTACAACACAAAAATATCCTCATGAAACGGTTAAAATTGGGTGGCACTCGCTCCGAGCCAATTAGCCGTGACCGTAATGAGCCCGAAACGCTATTTCATGAAGGGAAAAACAATCCTGCTTATGTTGCAGACAAATTAAGTCACTATCCAGTTTATGCTAGGAAGTTTTTAAATTATCTCGCTACAAATGACACCTCACAGATAGGTAAAGAGCTAGATACAATTTATGGGCCACGAACGATAGGACAAGGGGGGGTATCGTTAGGTGCGTACCCTATTCGATTCTCGCCATTTTTTATTACCTTGAGGGATTTAAAGTACCCAATAACCCCCGGACTTATGGATTTGTTATTTTTGAAGAATCCAACAGACTACAAACAAGAAGACCTTTTGGCATACGGTGATTTAATTAAAGCGAGCGCAGTTGCTCACGCTGGTTTTTCAAAAATTAGACCACTTCGTACAAGCAAAAATCAAAAATATAAAAATATTATATCTAAAATTTACGGAGCCAATTCACGGAGTGAACGAGAGAAATCAGAAAGAGATGACATTCCATATCCACTGTTAAAGAAAACTCGCTCCCAAACGAGAAAACATTGGGGTACTACACAGGGGGGGCAGGGTTCAACGAATCGTCTTATTTTTCAAGCGCAAATAATTCTAAACTTCCTCTGAACGTGAATAAACTAGTTAATATTTTAAAATTGTGCATTGCGAGTCGTTCTGCTGGAAATTTATTCAACCAAAAGAAAATACATAATATTATTGATACGTTGAAACTAAGGGGCGTTATAATGTAGCAGGTTAGTGTAATAGATACTTGGACGGGGGAAAAAAAAAGACGTTACATTTGTAATTTACCCCCCTCCTCCTGCCTCCGCCCCCATTCATGTGCTCCCCTACCACCACCACTGACTCCATCCAATCCTACCACGTCCTCCTCCCCCCCCCCTTTTTTTTGTTTCTATAAAATCCCAAGGTATTGGTTCTTAATCAACTCACAATCGTCTAAACACATAATAAAGATGCTGCTTGAAAGTTCGTTTGAGAGGAGGCCATGTACCCCTCGTTGGGCGTTTAATATTACCGTGGCTGACGTTACGTTATGTCAATTGGGTTCTGAATTCTACATAAAGGAATTAGCTCTGTGTAATCTTATGCAGCCAGATGTGATCAAACAGTATGTTTTTAACCTAGCTGATCAACGAAGTGTGACTGGATTGAATCTCAATTCGCAGAACTATCATGGATTATCGATTTCAACTGGCGATTTTTCACTGGACGAACTTCCCTACATTCTGAACGAAGTGGCCAGCGAAATGATTCTCATCAAGGGTCTACAAAAATTGAAAATCTTGAAAGAATATGATAGTCGAAAAAGATTTTTCTTCTACGATCTACTAGAACTTGGCTTTCCAAGTTTGGATGTATTGATTGAAAAGCTTCATAGTAAAGCAGATGTTTGTGAATTTCATCAGAAAGTTTCACGTTTTTACTATCATACTTGTACTAAAGTGAAACTTCAGTCAATCTTGAATTTTATCTATGAAAATCCTGAAAGAATTGATTTTACGTTATTGGAAAACAGGTTGTCTACTTTTAAGTTTGGAAAATTTAGCGTCCAACCGCTAATTTTAGCTCAGAATGGGTTTATTAAAGATGTACTATGCAAATCCCACGTCGTTTGTTACAAATGTAAATTTTCAATGCCTATTTCAAAATGCTTCAATCATATTTGTTTTAGATCTTCTCTATAATAAGAACTCTATTTTTGTATTTTTGGTCTCCTACCTACCATATGTGTTGTTTGTAAACGAAAGAATGAAAAATATAACACTTTTTTTTTCCTGTATTAACCAATTTTTTTCCCCTCCCCCTACCTAGTACCACCACCTACCTACCTTCTCTCTTGTGAAAAAAAAAAGAAAGAAAAAAAAGGTACTTACGTTTTTTCTCTCGTGGAAGGAGACTTTTTGTAGAGATGAGGTCGAGCGCAGCTTCAACAGCGTTCTGATGGGTGGGGGGTTCTTCTCTGACATATTTAAACATGAACGCCCCCCCACATTTTTAGCAAAAGCCCGCATTTGAGGGAGAGAAACAACGTCTCAACGAGAAGATGTAAAAATTTTATAATCATGCTGGTGGAAGTGGTGGGTTTTAAAAATGCCCGTTTTAGCATCCCCATAATGCTTTCCGAAGATGGACAGCAGGTGCAGGTAGGTGAATTCGGATGCAGGTAGGTGAATTCGCTCTTTATTGAAGGAAATGCAGGCCAACGTTGTTTTCTCGCGCACTTAAAAATAAACAGGTGTCAAACCATTTCCTTATTCACTCATGATGGTCAACCACCACCACGGAGAAAGGGAAATTCTAATTGACGAACTTTTGCGAGGTAAACGTACGAATTTTGTACGTAGGAAATATGTATTGAAAGGAGTAAACGAGACATTCAGTGCTGATTTGATCAGCTTGATTCAGTTCAGTAAGGAAAATAAAGGGTTTTGCTACATTCTTGTGGTAATTGATCATTTCAGCAAATACGCTTTTGTTCGAGCTGTTAAGCGTAAAACTTCTCATGATGTTACAGCTGCCATGCGATCAATTTTCGAAACCGGGGCTGTTCCTAAGAATTTAGTCACCGACGATGGAAAAGAATTTAAGAATAAGCAATTTATAAATTTGATGACCGAGTTTAAGGTGAACAATTATTCGACCCATTCGAATATGAAAGCTTGTTTTGCTGAAAGATTCATAAGAACGTACAAAAATCGTTTGTGGCGAAATTTCTATTTGCGTGGGACATACGTATGGATTGACATACTTCAGAGTGTATGCGACGGATACAACGAGACGAAGAATTCGAGAAGCCACTATTCCCCAAAAGAAATTGTACAATCGAAATTTATTCAAAGGAAACTCGTTCGTTGTTCCCCATACTATAAACAGGATTTCACTCTAACGAAGCCAAACTTTCAAATTGGCGATTTGGTGCGTATTTCTCTGACGAGTCACGTTTTTAAGAAATCATATACTCAGAATTTCTCCTTTGAAGTTTTTAAAATTGTCACAATAAATCAAACGGATCCTCGAACTTACAAGTTGTCGGATTTAGACGGGAAATTAATTACTGGATGCTTCTACGAACAGGAAATGCTTAAAACGAAAGTTCCTGATGTTTACCTGGTGGAAAAAATCGTTAAAAGTACTAAAACGCATAAATACGTTAAGTTTTTGGGATTTGATGGAACATATAAAATTAAAAACAAAGATATGGTTTGAAACAAAAAAAAAAAAAAAACACGTTGTAAAATTTATTTAAATTGAACCATATGACAATTGCTGTTTACACCATTGTATATTAAGTGTACATTCGATGTTTCTTTCGAGTTGAAGTGGTCTAGCTCCGCTGAAGTGATCCTTTCTGTCGCGCGTCTGGGCAGAAAAACTGCAAAAAAATCACCACACGAATCCGTGAGGAATAATTCAGCCACTAGGCTCGGTCCGAAGCGCGTTTCTTTGAAAAATAGCTTCTTAATTAAATACGGTTTCCCAATTTCTAGAACGTCCAATTTTGAAATTTCATTATGCGGTCTAAAAGCATCGTTTAATTTTGCAATAAAGCCACTCATTCTTATTCGGCTTGTCTCAGCTTTTAATGTGGTATGACGATGTCTATCACAGACGCCGTTTTATATATATAGCGAAGTAGATGGAGGATAAAAAAAAAGAGTTCACAAGAGTTGAAAATCATTGTTCTCTACTTCTCCCTCTTATTCACCCTGATTTTTTTTGTTGCTTTTGGATTCCTCCATTAAGAGTTGTAAATTTTTAACAATAAATAACGTCCCCCCCGTTTTAAGAAACGAAGCGATACGGCGTGATCTCCTGAAGTGGGATCCGCTGCAATTTTCAATTGACGTCCATTGAAATCTAAAACCTGGCCTGTTTTGGAAACAGTAAATACTCTCGTTTAATTTCATCTAAAACGTCTTTTTTTAATATTTTTCTACTTGAGTTTTTTTGTTTGTGGTGTGTCTCTCCATGCGTTTGCTCACCGAACCTGTTCACTCGTGACATTTTTTTGCCTTTGTTACCAAAGGCAACTGAAAATCGCTTTTATAGGTACCTACTTTGTTGCTAGGTGAGACTCTTGAAGCGCCCTCCCCGTAGAAGAAGCTCTTAGTTTTCCTACGCTCTCGACAGATGGCGCGGGCCTCTGGTCCTCGAAGGCCCTCTCCTCACACCAGTGTTCCTTTTCGCTCATTGCCGCCACGAAAAAGGAGCATTGACCTTCATCTTTTACCTCCCGCCGAAAACAGACCCGAGCGCCCTCCCAGTAGAAGAAGGTCTTAGTTTCCTAGGCTCTCGACAGATGGGCCTCTGGTCCTCGAAGGCCCTCCCCTCACCATCGTTGTTCACCCAACAGAGTATCATATCCACTCTCGATTTTTACATTGTAAACGCCCGAATCTTTTTCGTCAGATTATACGTGCTATACCATTGAAGAATCGTACTAACAGGAACTAACATAAATTTCTTATACAACTCGGAATTTCTCAATAGTTTTACCGCTTCCATTTCGTTTCCAAAACACCTTTTATTATTGCAATATACAAACTCAATAATATACAACAGACCAGGAGGACGAGAACAAATGATATTACCCAAATATTTATACTCTCTTCTACCACTGGTGAAGGGGGGGGACAAGGGGAGGAAGCATAGAGAATAGAGTGGATTTGCTCACAAAATAAATTCAAGTCCTCAGATGGGTCACAATTATCCTGAGTTTTATTCCACATTAACCCATAAAGGATAGGTAGACATAAAACATCAAACAAAGATTCCTTATCTTCAACACTTACACAATTCATTATTAGTGCAATCCCCCCCCTACCTAACTACCTTTAAATACCCAGTAGAAAAAGCATAGGACTGCAGGAGGAGGAGGAGGGAGGAGTCTGAACTGAACGTCAAGTAAAAATACAACTCCATTCTATCAGGTCATACGAGTAGCTCAGTGGTCAGAGTACTCGATTCACGATCTAGAGTTCGACGGTTCGAATCCCCCTCAGACCAGAAATTTTTGCCCCTCAAACATCTGCCCCAACCTCTGACGTCACCCCCCCCCACCCCCACCTCCTCACACCCCCTGTCCTCCTCACATCCCCCACCTCTGACGTCACACCCCCTTGAGCCAGTCACAACACCTGTCCCCCAACACCTGTCTCTCTGAGACAGGACCCCCATCTACCTTAAAGGATAGGACCCTTGGGACTACTAGCTCATGACGGCTATATGACGTCATTGAGCCAGGAGCCCCATTTCTCTTTACTACT
>CM019171.2:5544665-5660906 GCA_009739505.2 Apolygus lucorum
GTAGTAAAGAGAAATGGGGCTCCTGGCTCAATGACGTCATATAGCCGTCATGAGCTAGTAGTCCCAAGGGTCCTATCCTTAAGGTAGATGGGGGTCCTGTCTCAGAGAGACAGGTGTTGGGGGACAGGTGTTGTGAGTTTCTGGCTCAAGGGGGTGTGACGTCAGAGGTGGGTGTGGGTGTGAGGAGGACAGGTGGGTTTGAGGAGGTGGGGGGTGGGGGTCAGAGGTTGGGGCAGATGTTTGAGGGGCAAAAATTTCTGGTCTGAGGGGGATTCGAACCGTCGAACTCTAGATCGTGAATCGAGTACTCTGACCACTGAGCTACTCGTATGACCTGATAGAATGGAGTTGTATTTTGTACTTGACGTTCAGACTCCTCCCTCCTCCTCCTCCTGCAGTCCTATGCTTTTTCTACTGGGTATTTAAAGGTAGTTAGGTAGGGGGGGATTGCACTAATAATGAATTGTGTAAGTGTTGAAGATAAGGAATCTTTGTTTGATGTTTTATGTCTACCTATCCTTTATGGGTTAATGTGGAATAAAACTCAGGATAATTGTGACCCATCTGAGGACTTGAATTTATTTTGTGAGCAAATCCACTCTATTCTCTATGCTTCCTCCCCTTGTCCCCCCCCTTCACCAGTGGTAGAAGAGAGTATAAATATTTGGGTAATATCATTTGTTCTCCTCCTGGTCTGTTGTATATTATTGAGTTTGTATATTGCAATAATAAAAGGTGTTTTGGAAACGAAATGGAAGCGGTAAAACTATTGAGAATTCCGAGTTGTATAAGAAATTTATGTTAGTTCCTGTTAGTACGATTCTTCAATGGTATAGCACGTATAATCTGACGAAAAAGATTCGGGCGTTTACAGAGATTGTAGGTAATGACGACATAGACGAAAATCTCGAAGATATTGAAATGCCTCAAACTTTGAGAGATTATTTGATAGAGGTAGTTGCAGAGATTGTAATAGATTTGGAGGAGGCGTATGATACATGTCCAATAAGAAGAGGAAGAAGAACGAAATTTACTTACAAAAAGGATTTATACATGCTGAAGGATGATTTAAAATGCCAGGAATGGAGTCTGTGAAAATGTTGATTGGGTACGAGTTGTATAAAGAATTTTAAACTGTACAAGTTGGAACAATTATTAATAATCTATCAACATTTATTCTGTTGAAAAAAATCCAGTGCTTAACCGACGTTGTTTCTGCAGAGATTTCCAAGGAGGAGGAGGAGGAGGATGGGGGAAAGGAGGAAGGTGGTACATCATGGTCCATGAGAAGGGAAATTGGAGATAGGGTAGTAGAAATCATCAGTCTACTTCATAAAATGTTTTACACTCCCCCCGTGCAGCTGGAAGATTGGGGGAGAGGGGGAGTTGAGGATGAAGATTCGACGGAAAGAGCAAATCGGGGAAGAGAGCTACTTAATCAATTACGTTTACTTACCAGTAATCGTAGAAATGTAAAAATCGAGAGTGGATATGATACTGTTGGTGAGGACGACGACGAGTCACACATCAACCTCATAACGGTCGAGAGGGGATGTGGGTGGGGAGGCTCCGCCTCTTCAACCTCCCCCCACTTAGAAAAATGTATATATAGCTAGAGGCCCTCCGTCCACGTGTCGTCGTCGTCTAGTGTCTGCTGATATCTGCGGTTGTCCTTGCGGACAGTGTAAACACAATGGTTCTCATTCAACGTTTTTCCGGTGTAAAGTGCTTATATGCAGAGTCTGGTTTCCCACCAGACTCATCATCTCCCAGTTCTGCTGCTGCTGCTGCTGCTGATTATCGAGGAAGGCTCACTTTTATCTGGAGAAAAAATCGAATAGTCATAGAACAAAAAGAATTCAACGACATCTACCCTCAGTTGAGGGAAAGAATTCCCTTCATACTAAATGCGAACAAGAAGAAACGGATTGATCTGGTAGTGATGTGTTCCACAGAACGGTTGGCAATGTCGACTATAAACTCGAGAAATGGGGTGAGGAGATCATTGGGTATCTATCTCAGAAGTATTCCGTTGAATCTCATCCCTTTCAGCCGACCCGAGCAGCTGCAAACATTTTACAATATCCTCCCTGAAATTCACGCCCTCGTGAATAAAGATGCCGCCGAAGGAGGTGGAGGAGGCGGAGGCGAAAAGTAGAAAAACAAGACGAGGAGGAAAGTTGTAAAGACGTTGAACTGTCAGCCCCACCACCACCACCACCACCGCAAAAAGAGGAGGAGGAGGAAGAAGAAAAAGCCAAGGAGAAGGTGGTGGGGAAACAATACTGAAGAAAGAGAAGGAAGATGATCAGGATCAAAAACCAGATTTTATCTATAGCCCACTGTCACCTGACAATGCTTACGATCGAGGCGAGGTCAATGACCCTTCCAAGAAAAATGCATCAACACAAACTTCACCACTCCGCTCCCCCCCTGAACAGGAGGAGAAGAAGAAGAAGAGACAAGAAATGCCGACCTAGCAGCCACACATGAAGGAGGAGGAGAAGAGGACGAAAGAGAAAAGAGATTTTACTTTCGGCTGCTTACATCAGGTGACAAACTAGATCATTTATGTGCTTCCCTTCTAAATTCGCCATCGTACCAATATATGTATGATAATCCAGCAAGTAATATCCCTAGAAAAAAATGAGGTATCTTATGAGTCCATTGCATAGCCAATCTTATAGAGGTTGTCTCGAGTTTTCCCATGTAGGTAAATGTTTATTATTCAATGTAAAAAAAAAAAAAAAAAGTTTGTTCTAATAACCTGTACTAAGTTTTTTTTTCCTTCTAAAATATAAGCTTTCACATTTTGTTTGTTGTGTGATAATGAAATACATTGTTTTTTTTTTTTTTATAAAGAAGAAATATGCATCACCATGTGTAGAACAACACATGTGCCTATAAGAAAGTATTGTGTACCCAAAAGTTTCCATTCTCTTTTCATCTCTACCCGTCGTCGGCGTCGTCATTTTATTAGTTTCAATGACACCACATTATGAACAAGTTTTTTAGTTATGATTTATACTCATACCAAAAAAAGGGGGGATTGTGGGTATAAGTAAAAGAAAAAACACAATTGAAGAGAAAAAATACGTGTATACCCAGGAAAGGAAAAGAAACATAGTACAAAAAAAAAACCTTATTATTAAACCTTATTATTAAACTTAGTAAACATGAAAAAAAACATTAATCTTTTTTATTTACAAAAAATTACTTGGGTGTTTACAAAAAAAAAATTACAAAAAAAAAAAGAGTGAAAAAATTACCAAGAATAGTGAAAAACTTAAATTTAGTCATTAAATAATTCTTAAATCTAAGGGTTACAATTACAAGCAACCCCCGATCAACACAATTAGTCGGGGGATGGCAGGGCTAGCAAGGTGGTTTCCGCCACCACCTGTCTTTTTCGCTACATGTCTTTCCGGAAACAAGGAAAACAAAGAGAAAAAGGTTAGACGAATGATAATAATAAAATAATAAGCGTCCCACCTTAGTCACACACAGAGATGATGTTTATTCACCACAGCGTTTGTGTTATTGCGTGCTCCAACTGACCAACATCTTGTGTGGCTAAGCCCCGCCACCACGTCAAGGTGGTGAGACATCAGCGGGGTCGGGTAAGGGTGGAGGGGGTAATAAATTTAACCCTTACCCGAGTTTTTATAGGGACAAACCACCCTTTTCGTGTTGTACGGCTTTTTTACCTACAACATCGCATGTGGGGGGGGGGGGAGAAGGAGTGATTACGTAATCCTCAGGTCTAGTTCATTTCGATGTCATCATCTGAATTATTGTAGACAAGAGGATCCTTCTCCGAAATGCTCGTTCTCGACTTTGTTTAATTGCGAAAAATAGTTCGCTTATCTGGGTTCCTGTGGCACCGAAACCTGGTGGAGATACTAGGTTAATCAAAGAAGAGGAAAGGGATATTTCTTCCCAATCCTTCTCCTCCTCCTCCTCCTCCTGGACGAGGTCTGTCTTTTTTTGGGTGAAAATATGTCAGTATAGGATCCATCTTCGTCTTCTTCTTCTTCCCTCACCTTCTCTAATATTGAGGGCAAGCCTCGATTTCCTTGCCCCCCCTTACCCTCTTCTACCCACTCTCTTATCGCCTTTGTATTCCTCCCCCCCTGGTCATTACTGGTGGTAGGAGGAGGAGGTGAAACAATTACCGATTTCCGATAATGTTGTCTCTTCCATCTCCTTGGCCTTCTTCTTCTCCCCCCTCCTCCTCCTCCTCTCCATCCTTTCCCCTCCCGCTCCGTTTAGGCATCAAGTGATTCGGGACGTCCAACCCGAATGTTTCCAAGAAACTCTGAAAATCGTTTACAACGAGCAATTTTAACTGGGAATTCTGATGATGTTTCCACTCTTCGTAGCGTAAAATATTGTGTCTTAGTAGTTCCGAGCAGGCCTCTGAAAACATCATGTTAAAAAAAAAAGAAAAAAGCCGTTAGTAATCGTTTATTTATGAAGGGATGGGGGAGGGGGTGTTGAAACATCCTTCGATGAGTTCGTAATCTTGATGCGTTAGATAAATTGCATCTTTGTGACCGTATGGATAGGTAGAATAGGGCTCATACAAATCTGGAACCCTTTTTGTGTCACAGTTATAAAGTGCACGTTTCCTTGCTTTACCTCAAAAATATTGTGATCCTTAGATTGGATACGGTTCCCTTCAACATAAACGCTATTTAGGTCACGATCCAGTACTTGTTTATACATTTGGAACGTGATATCACGGTCTAAAGGCTTTTCTAAAACGCCTTTAGCCCGTTTGACGCATTTATCCTCTCTACCGATTTGAATGCGTATAATTTGGGGGCTAACGCTACTATTGAATGCATCGGTTGAGAGGCTAATTCATCCTTTAGTTTTCCGACAACCAATTTTTGAGACATGTCGTACTGGGGGTGATCTAAGGGATAATTTGAAAAATCCATTAACCCTTCGATTTTACTCAACTCTTTGTAAACGTTCGTAGTTACGTCTGGAATGTGAATAGAGTAAATCAGGGAATCCGTGTCGGTATATATTAACCTAGTTTTATCGAGCCCAAAATGATTAACGATTTTCTCATAATGTAACTCGTACATCAGTTTTTTGCTCATGTCCAAAACGGCAAAACCAATGTAAATGGGCTTATCAAATACCAAAACTTCTGGGGAATACGTTACTATGGAGGTTGAATTATCCAAAATTAACCTATGCTTAAAGGTGGGCCGTTTGACTAGTTTATCCAGCCTGTATTCGCTGGTTACGAGTTCCGCTTTGGTTAAACCACGGACCGTTTGAATGGACTTGCCAAATATTACGTTATTAGCTAATTTGTATAAGTCTTTTTCAAGGGATGTGGTACTCGCTTGCCTTTTGGCGGTATTATAATTAATATAGTCTACGAGCCATATCTTTTGTTTAAACTGAAGGACTCTATGAATTTTCGTTACAATTAGACCCGCCTTTATTGCTTGCTGAAGGTTTAAATAATGGATAACGTAATTTTTTTTGTCGTGAAGAGTTAGCAATAGTTTTTTCAACTTTTCACCGGGGGGGCATTCTTTAATTGGACAAAAAGGCATATCACGGTGAGTTGAATGAAGATCTCTTGGGTAGACAATGTCAACTTCCAAAATCATGCCTGTGGGTGAATTTTCGTCCATTTGCATCACTTCTTCAATCGTAACATTACTCGCCCAACGGAAATCCTTGTAAGGCAGTGCACGCATAAGTGAATACGAATAAAGATTATTACAATCCAAATATATCAGGAAACGTCTTGGATCATTTGCGTCGTAGCTGTCAGGGATGAGTTCATTATTAGCCTGGGAATACCTCGTAATTGCATTTACTATTCCTCCTCTCAACCCTGATTCCACGAATAAAATCTGATCCATGTCTTTTAGCAGCTCGAGTTTAACACCCGTCTTTTTAACATTGCCTCCCACCAAAATGATGGACCTGTACAAGCATGGGCAGGGTCCAAGCCGTAGGCTGAAAAGCAAGAATCTCGAAATGATTCAAATACTGAGCAAAGAAGTAAAATGTCACTTCGTAATATAACTCAGTGTAATCCCTCAAATTAGTACATCCGAATGTGACCCATACGCTAGAAGCGTGATGGTATTCCTCCGAAGAAATTCCTTCTTGAGTAAGGGAGTTGAAAAAATCTTCCTGTTTGGGAAGACAGGTTTCCTGGAACTTTTCCCACCTATCCATGTAATTGTAGGGGTAAATACCCTTTGATGTCAAAAGATTATACTGGTCATCGGAAGGATAAAATTTCCTTATTTCAGGATGATTATCTAGGGATTTGGCTAACTTTGAAAGGGAAAATGGTAAAAAATCTATACGAGTCCAAAAACGTGGCTTTCACTCGCGATGTGGTGAAATGTTTGGTAAAAGCAATCGCTTTTTGAGTCGTATCAGGAATAATGTAGACTCTTCCCGGAACAGACCCCATCTGCTTTAAAAGAGCGTGTCCATCGTAACCCGAGCAATTCTGGAAAAACACGCTAAATGAATTAGCTCTTTGCAATTTACTGTTACATGGGGTACATAAGGTGTAACGATATTCCCTCGTATAATGATTATGATCGAGGACTTTTGGAGTGAGGGGCTGAGCAAGTTCTACAAATGTCACACTGTTTGGTTTCCGAATGCCTCCTTTTTTGTTCGTTAGTCAAAGGATTTTGTCCATAGTTGGTTGTTAAAATACTCTCCAATCGCATAGCTACACCCTCCAAAGCACGAATGAACTGTTTTATGCAATCCGGACCGAAGAAAGATTTGTATTCATCCGCTATTTGCGGTATTCGCGATTTTAAATAGTAACCCACGCAAGAGGGTTCGTGAGTGTTCTCTACTTTGGTCCAACTTTGTTCACCAAGTTCATCGCCCTTATTCATTTTATCTTTTTCTTAGGAGGCAGCCCACTCATCCCCCTTCCTCCTCCCCCCCTTCTTGCTCGTTAGTGTTTTTCTTGATTAATAGGCTCTCCATATCAGCGTAAATGACAACAGGCATGTGTGCCAACCATTTAAAACGAGAAAAGCATTCAATTTCTTTAGTAAATTCAATTTTAGCGGCGTCGTGTTCTCTACACAACTGGGTGTGTCTTTCCAATTTTTCTTCCCCACTCAGATGATCCCACGTCGTCGACGATGAAGAAGAATTTGTCGCTACCGCAACCGAGAAACCAGCTCTATAGGATTTGAAACAACGTTTACAGTAAATCATCTTGTTTTTCTTATCATGACTTTGCGCAGAAATGAGCCTAGATAGATTGTGTATTAAACACCAATGATATTCTGAATCAGTGTTATTTGGTTTTACCACCACCACCTTCTCTTCTTCCTTTGCTCCTCCTCCTCCACTCTCCCTTTTCCCAAACAGAAGAAGGTCTATATGTTTTGAGGCTACATTGCTTTTAGGGCTGATATAAACTGGAAAAATTACGTATTTGGGTCTTGTAAAAGAATACACATTTAGAGAAATCGAAGGGTTGTTTCTCTCAAAGGTTTTTACATCTTCCAGGGACGCTGGATAAGTTATACCTTTAAAATTGATGTTGTGTTCTAAGTTATCATACAATTTTGCTCTATATATATTTTTCAACTTTTTCTCCAAGGCTATAGACGATAAAATTGCATACCGGAAGCATTCGTTATCCGTGTTTTGGACGTTGACGCAGGCTTTTTTGTGTTTTATTACGGAGGGTAACTCTATGTAGGTCGATGCTTGTAATGGAGTAAACCTAGTAAGACACAAAAGCAGGCCGTAAGTCGACAAATAAGACCACCCTGATCCTTTGGTCACAAATTCGCATTGCTCTTGCAGTAGTTTTTGAAAGCCATTTTCAACGTGTTCATTAATAGTAGATTTCGTTAAAATAATCATGGTTTTTGTTTTTAAATTGACGTCCATGTATTGATTATCAGACTCTATATCGATTTTTTTGCCATTTTGATTCTAAAATTAAGAGGCATTTTACACCATGCCATTCATCTAGAGCTTTGTCAAGTTCACTCTCTACTTTCGATTGTACTTTAACGAGAAAATCTTTAATGCTCAAAGACGAGTTCATATCCCTAAAGAAAATATCTCTAGCGTTTTTTTGAAATTTCGCAACCACCACTCCATCTTCCTGAGGGACTGCAAATAGTCTGTATTTTTGTGAACGACTATCCATTTGGCTATGTGGATCACATGTAACTGACTGAGTAGAGTGTTTTGGGCTGCTTTTTATATACGGAGCGCTTGAGGTAGGGTTATTCGTGTGTCTTACTACGGTACTCCTGCATAAAGTCATATGATTTTGGAAAGAGGAAACTGACTCGAATGTGACTGCGCAGACCAGACACGTATTAATTAGGGGTAGAGAGGCGTAGGAGGGTCGAAGAAACGGAAAAAGAAGGAGGGGCTGTCTCAAGTTGAGCGGTGTGCATAATGACGCTCTGTCTACTCTGCTCCACTTGTGCGGTGGCGCCTTGACAAAGCCTGCTGGTTTGACGGTTGAAGCTCGAATGAACAACATTACTCTTAGATAAACGTAATACATTACCGTTGCTCCACGCATTGTTTTGGCTTACAACTGGGAGATTTAGGGTTTCTTCAAGGAGAGGTAAAGTCGAGAGCGGAGAGTTCTCTCTCGTTTCCTCATCTCCTAGTTGTCTCTCGTTTCCGACGCATCCCCCGGTCGGCAGCGCACCTGACGTTTGTTGCTCATCGGTTTCGTGAGTGAAGAAGAACAATTTGTGGTAACGACTCATTCTACCAAAAAGAACAAAAGAAAACAATGCGTGAGAAGGGGGGGTGGGGGATACAAAACAAACGCTAGGTAGTATATTGTGCTATATGTTCGAAAGAAAGGAAAGGAAATGAGAGAGAAGAGACATAAAAGAAAAGAAAAGAAAAAAAATTTTAATTTTGTTCTAGTGATTTAGGTAAATTTTTGAACATTGCCACTTAATGGAGTATAGCTCATAAAACGATCAGAAATTATCAATGCGATTAGTGATGTGTTGGCTGGTATTTTATTTTTGGTTTTAAATTCGATTTTCACGTCCACTTGCTGTGCTGAATGAAGATATTCTTTCTGATAAGTAGCGTCAAATACCACGATGGGATGTTGCTTGAACTTCTCGTACGTTAAAGCCGGTGAGCTGGTGGCGTGACCATAAAAAGAGCGTTGAAAATTTGTGTAATTGAGGTAGAGTTCTGCCATTTTACCATCTGAGACATCAAGATCTATCGGAGTTTTGGGGAATGCCGTTTCATTAAGGAATAACCGTACATCGGTTAAATCGACGCTGCTGTTGGACGCTAAATTTTCCGTCAGGGTATTCATTTTCCCGGTATACCACGACAAGACTACAATCCGAGGTCTTGAAAAGAACGCCGTTGTCTGCACGGTCCAAACAATGTGAGTGCTCTCTTGTAACAGGGGAACTTCTTGTAAATTCCATGATCGGAACGCGATTGGAAGCGAAGGATCTTTGGCGATCATGTCAAAATATTTACCTCTTTCCCGATCATTCAATGTTAACGCTGGTACCACCCACGTAATTTTTTCGAGTGTTATGTCAGACTTTTTAGAATCTTCCGATCCTTTGAAAATGTTAACGTCAGAAATCGATCTCTGCAGTACAAGTTCCATGGTCTGGTTCACAAATGGTGTCGTATGATCTTCAAATACCCCCATTATTAGTTTCAGGGGGATAACGACATTAAATGGAATAGACGCTTCTTTTTCTGTTGTTTGGAACCAGCGTTTAAACGGAGAGTGAGGCATAAGATCGGAATCGTTTGGATTTTGGAATCCACAATGTTCTAAATCATCGAACCTTTCCTTGGATAAGGAAAGTAGACTTTTTAACCACGTAGTCAGGTAAGGGAGTCTCGATGAATCGACTTCATGTCCGTTAAGGTAGAAAATTATTGAATCAAATAATCCCAGAAATCCTCCATTTATCAGGTCAAATGTCCCTGTACCGGCGGTCGATTTTTTGTTTACCTTCCCAACTAACGACAAATATGAGTCATGAATAGCATATATTCCGTTGGTATCATTTATGGCAATTCGAATTTGATCGGCGTTATCCAAAGCGCTCGTGTTAAATGGATAAAAATAAACATTTTGTCTACCTTCAACTTTATCTTGGAATTTGGGTTGTGAAGTGAAATCTAGTTCGTTTAGGGGGGACATTAGGAACGTGGGGGAGGGTGGTGGTAGTGTTTGATGGATGATTACTAATGACAGTAAATCCGAGAGACTCTAAAAACGTCTTATTGTTTTTGGTCAAACGCTCTTTTTTTTGATCGGATGTTTTTGATCTCACTTGACGGTAATTCACTTCGTTTCCTCGGTCCTGTTCTTGATAATATTCAAAGGTAGTTTCAACAAACGATAAACCCATCCGCCGCCGCCGCCGCCGCAGTTTGACGTATTATATAGTATTATTGAGTAGTGAAGTGGGGGAGGGAGGAGGAGGGTATTGGAGGAATCCTTTTTTTTCTTTTTTACAATTCAGTAAGGTGAAGTGTGACAGTCAAAATTTCTCCTAGAAAATCGAGTGGTTCACCTCGTTCGTTGGATATTCTGATGTTTATACTGCTTATAACATTCTGAGTCGTCTTTAAATAAATTATTTGGGCTGGGCTTTCAGATATTCGATATCCAAGCCCCCCATTCGGCGAAAACGTATACAGTGTGTGACAGGGGTCCCCATTAACAAAACTATTAGTAATTAAAGGGCATTGAACGCAAATTGCGTTATAATGAAGGATATTGACTGGGCAATCTGATGTGTACCAAGTATTAATTTTTGTTTCACCAACCTTCTTGCTAAACCCAAGCATCTTACCCACGGAGTTTTCAATGTTAAAATCGATTTTGAATGATGTTTTTAAGCGAATCTTTCCCTCTTCGGGTAAAATATTATATTCACAAACCCACTGATTTTTAGGGTAATTTACTCTCATAGGCACAAGATACGCTTCTAGAGCGTCGAAAAATTTTTCGAGAGTATAACAACCTTTTGGAAACGTGATTAGCCACGACAATTCTATCGGTTTTTTTCCCACTCCCTCATTTGGATTGGTGAAATTCACACGCATATTATTACAAGTCTCATTCACATTGGCAATTGTATTAAAGCAGAAAAAATTTAATAGACCGATTCCATACGTTTTGTTTTCATCTAAGCGGATTGGTGGGAAAATGTCCTGTTTCAGATCACTTGTTTTTACCAGAGAGTATAAACAGAAACGAAGACATATTTTTGAAGTTAAGACCACAAAAAACGCAATATGACCACAATGATGGCAGGTGTAATTTTGAAATATATCTGAATTGAAATAGATTTTTAAGTTCTTTGCATAGTTTCTAAACTCTTGAGGTGGGGGAAGGCCGTACGGATCCACATAATGGATGATGGATGGATTAACTTTAACCCAGCAAACCCAATGCGAACCTTCCTCTTTACGCTTTGCTAAATTCAAAATTCCACATTCTTTCTTTTTTCTGTGGGTAGGTAGCGTATCTCTACTGAAAACCCCTCGAAACACTCCGTTATTCTTATGTACATATTTCTTACACAAACTATTTAAAAATGTGGAGGAAAGTGGTTCATTTGGGAGGGACATTAACACATCTTTTTGGTCGGGAGTGAAATCCCTGAACTCTGACGGTACGAAATGCTCGCGGAATGAGTGGGTTTCCGTGATTTTTTTTTTTAAAGCGTAAACCTTTTCGGATACCACTACCAATTTTTCCTTGATCAGCTTGTTTATTCGCTAATCGAATTTCGTTAATATTTTTGGCCGCCTGAGTCGCAGCAACAGCTAAAGCACCTAATGCCGCCAACATCGGTAAAAAGCCACCTTTTCTTTTTCTTCTTTACCCCCCCTTCCTCTGTTTGTTACGCGGTGTGCTATAGGTTTCAAAAAAAGAGGTATTTTCGATCTTCTAAACGTACCACCAGTTCTAGGCTGTCCTCCTCCTCCCCCCACCACCACTCTTCTTCCTCCTCCTCCTCCTCTTCTATTCCGTCTTCCTGCTGATTTCCTCCTCCTCCTCCTATTCAACATCCCACCACCACCGCCAAGTACACGATTTTTTGCAGCCATTGCTGAACCGACTAAAAATGCGTACAAGCGTTCCTTGATCGGTATTTCTTTAGATTTTGCGATTTGAAAAGCGCTGTTTTTTAATCTTATATCGGCTTCACCAATGTTAGGAAAAGGCTTTCCGTATTCAATGTCGTGTTTTAAACATTCGCGGTCTAATTTGTTGATTGGGAGTTTGGTATAATCCCTCGTAAATGGCCCACAATAATTATAGTTGGGGAGGTGAAGAGGAGGTATGCTGCGCCGTATTTTACTGAACAACCTATTGTTCTCTATGGACATTTAGTATAAAAAGAATAACCTCTCTACTGTGTGTGTTTATATATAGCGATAGAGAGAGATAGAAGGTGAATAGACTCTAGATAGAGGCATACACGCCATACACTGCGTACAGGAAATAAGAATGGATTCTAAAATCAAAGAGAAAACGAAACGAGCACGACGAGATGGACGCAAAAAAAAAACACGAGGGGTGTATCAAGGAATTTGACGTCTACAATTACGATCAAGTTGAGCAATATCCTGTTTTGGGGGAAAAAAAGCGACAAGGTCCTAATTTACCACGAGAATTACGTTGTTTAATTGCGGGGAAAAGTAGTTCTGGGAAATCCAACCTAGTCCTCTCCTTGCTCTTACACAAAAACGGATTGGAATTCCAAAACTTGTACCTCTTTTCTAAAACTTTGACACAGCCGAAATACACATTTTTAGAAAAAGTCATGGCACAGGTACCAGAAATTAAATATTTCGCATATTCTAATTTAGGTCAGTTGAACGTGGAAAACATTCGCCCAAATAGCATTTTAATTTTTGACGACATTGCTATGTCCAAGGAATTTGATCGAATAACTAACATTTTGTTTTCAAGGGGAAGGCATTTTAAGTTGGGAGTGATTCTGTTGGTGCAGAGTTACGCAAGCGTTGGGAAATGGTTTATTCGAGAGAATTGTAATTTGCTCATATTATTTCCAACGGACACACTAAATTTGAAATTAGTTCATAGGGATTGTGCCTCAGACGTTTCTTTTGACAATTTCGTAAGAATGGCTCATAAAGCGTGGGAGTCTTCATACTCATTTTTTTGCATAGATCAAACATTGACCAAAAATAATGGAAAATATCGCATTCGATTTAACGAATATTTCACAGCTGTTTAGATCTCAAAGGAGAGGGAGGGAGGGAGGGAGGGAGGGAGGGAGGGCAAGGAAGAGGGAGGTACGAATTCCAACGTTTAATCTGCTAATGACTTCTTGTTTCGCATGTTTTTCAAATTTAGTTGAATGAGACATGAGGACGTTGAAAGAACAAGCTGTTTTAGCGAAACAAGTAGAAAGCTCTAAACAAGCATTGAAACATAAATTTGCTTCGTTGCAAAACATTCTTCGTGAAGAAAAAAGGGTTTTAGATACACAATTAAAAGGAATTACAGACCCTTTAAATAAATTGGCAAATCGCATAGAGGTTATAGATCGTTTTTCCTCCTCCTCCCCCCCACATGTTCAATATAAATCGGAATTTGATAATTGGGAGGAGGATGAGGGGGAGGGGGAGGGGGAGGAGGAGTACGAGGAGGGGGAGGGGGACGAGGGTGCATGGGGCCTCCCCTCAGTTGACGAAAAAAAATTTGATGTTTTTGAGGGATTATCTGATCCTAAAGTAACACCGGTACAACACAAAAATATCCTCATGAAACGGTTAAAATTGGGTGGCACTCGCTCCGAGCCAATTAGCCGTGACCGTAATGAGCCCGAAACGCTATTTCAAGAAGGGAAAAACAATCCTGCTTATGTTGCAGACAAATTAAGTCACTATCCAGTTTATGCTAGGAAGTTTTTAAATTATCTCGCTACAAATGACATCTCACAGATAGGTAAAGAGCTAGATACAATTTATGGGCCACGAACGATAGGACGAGGGGGGGTATCGTTAGGCGCGTACCCTATACATTTCTCGCCATTTTTTATTACCTTGAGGGATTTAAAGTATGCAATAACCCCCGGACTTATGGATTTGTTATTTTTGAAGAATCCAACAGACTACAAACAAGAAGACCTTTTGGCATACGGTGATTTAATTAAAGCGAGCGCAGTTGCTCACGCTGGTTTTTCAAAAATTAGACCACTTCGTACAAGCAAAAATCAAAAATATAAAAATATTATATCTAAAATTTACGGAGCCAATTCACGGAGTGAACGAGAGAAATCAGAAAGAGATGACATTCCATATCCACTGTTGAAGAAAACTCGCTCCCAAACGAGAAAACATTGGGGTACTACACAGGGGGGGCAGGGGTTCAACGAATCGTCTTATTTTTCAAGCGCAAATAATTCTAAACTTCCTCTGAACGTGAATAAACTAGTTAATATTTTAAAATTGTGCATTGCGAGTCGTTCTGCTGGAAATTTATTCAACCAAAAGAAAATACATAATATTATTGATACGTTGAAACTAAGGGGCGTTATAATGTAGCAGGTTAGTGTAATAGATACTTGGACGGGGGGAAAAAAAAAGACGTTACATTTGTAATTTACCCCCCTCCTCCTGCCTCCGCCCCCATTCATGTGCTCCCCTACCACCACCACTGACTCCATCCAATCCTACCACGTCCTCCTCCCCCCCCCCCCCCCTTTTTTTTGTTTCTATAAAATCCCAAGGTATTGGTTCTTAATCAACTCACAATCGTCTAAACACATAATAAAGATGCTGCTTGAAAGTTCGTTTGAGAGGAGGCAATCCACCCCTCGTTGGGCGTTTAATATTACCGTGGCTGACGTTACGTTATGTCAATTGGGTTCTGAATTCTACATAAAGGAATTAGCTCTGTGTAATCTTATGCAGCCAGATGTGATCAAACAGTATGTTTTTAACCTAGCTGATCAACGAAGTGTGACTGGATTGAATCTCAATTCGCAGAACTATCATGGATTATCGATTTCAACTGGCGATTTTTCACTGGACGAACTTCCCTACATTCTGAACGAAGTGGCCAGCGAAATGATTCTCATCAAGGGTCTACAAAAATTGAAAATCTTGAAAGAATATGATAGTCGAAAAAGATTTTTCTTCTACGATCTACTAGAACTTGGCTTTCCAAGTTTGGATGTATTGATTGAAAAGCTTCATAGTAAAGCAGATGTTTGTGAATTTCATCAGAAAGTTTCACGTTTTTACTATCATACTTGTACTAAAGTGAAACTTCAGTCAATCTTGAATTTTATCTATGAAAATCCTGAAAGAATTGATTTTACGTTATTGGAAAACAGGTTGTCTACTTTTAAGTTTGGAAAATTTAGCGTCCAACCGCTAATTTTAGCTCAGAATGGGTTTATTAAAGATGTACTATGCAAATCCCACGTCGTTTGTTACAAATGTAAATTTTCAATGCCTATTTCAAAATGCTTCAATCATATTTGTTTTAGATCTTCTCTATAATAAGAACTCTATTTTTGTATTTTTGGTCTCCTACCTACCATATGTGGTTGTTTGTAAACGAAAGAATGAAAAATATAACACTTTTTTTTTTCCTGTATTAACCAATTTTTTTTCCCCTCCCCCTACCTAGTACCACCTACCTACCTTCTCTCTTGTGAAAAAAAAAAAGAAAGAAAAAAAAGGTACTTACGTTTTTTCTCTCGTGGAAGGAGACTTTTTGTAGAGATGAGGTCGAGCGCAGCTTCAACAGCGTTCTGATGGGTGGGGGGTTCTTCTCTGACATATTTAAACATGAACGCCCCCCCACATTTTTAGCAAAAGCCCGCATTTGAGGGAGAGAAACAACGTCTCAACGAGAAGATGTAAAAATTTTATAATCATGCTGGTGGAAGTGGTGGGTCTTAAAAATGCCCGTTTTAGCATCCCCATAATGCTTTCCGAAGATGGACAGCAGGTGCAGGTAGGTGAATTCGGATGCAGGTAGGTGAATTCGCTCTTTATTGAAGGAAATGCAGGCCAACGTTGTTTTCTCGCGCACTTAAAAATAAACAGGTGTCAAACCATTTCCTTATTCACTCATGATGGTCAACCACCACCACGGAGAAAGGGAAATTCTAATTGACGAACTTTTGCGAGGTAAACGTACGAATTTTGTACGTAGGAAATATGTATTGAAAGGAGTAAACGAGACATTCAGTGCTGATTTGATCAGCTTGATTCAGTTCAGTAAGGAAAATAAAGGGTTTTGCTACATTCTTGTGGTAATTGATCATTTCAGCAAATACGCTTTTGTTCGAGCTGTTAAGCGTAAAACTTCTCATGATGTTACAGCTGCCATGCGATCAATTTTCGAAACCGGGGCTGTTCCTAAGAATTTAGTCACCGACGATGGAAAAGAATTTAAGAATAAGCAATTTATAAATTTGATGACCGAGTTTAAGGTGAATAATTATTCAACCCATTCGAATATGAAAGCGTGTTTTGCTGAAAGATTCATAAGAACGTACAAAAATCGTTTGTGGCGAAATTTCTATTTGCGTGGGACATACGTATGGATTGACATACTTCAGAGTGTATGCGACGGATACAACGAGACGAAGAATTCGAGAAGCCACTATTCCCCAAAAGAAATTGTACAATCGAAATTTATTCAAAGGAAACTCGTTCGTTGTTCCCCATATTATAAACAGGATTTCACTCTAACGAAGCCAAACTTTCAAATTGGCGATTTGGTGCGTATTTCTCTGACGAGTCACGTTTTTAAGAAATCATATACTCAGAATTTCTCCTTTGAAGTTTTTAAAATTGTCACAATAAATCAAACGGATCCTCGAACTTACAAGTTGTCGGATTTAGACGGGAAATTAATTACTGGATGCTTCTACGAACAGGAAATGCTTAAAACGAAAGTTCCTGATGTTTACCTGGTGGAAAAAATCGTTAAAAGTACTAAAACGCATAAATACGTTAAGTTTTTGGGATTTGATGGAACATATAAAATTAAAAACAAAGATATGGTTTGAAACAAAAAAAAAAAAAAAAAACACGTTGTAAAATTTATTTAAATTGAACCATATGACAATTGCTGTTTACACCATTGTATATTAAGTGTACATTCGATGTTTCTTTCGAGTTGAAGTGGTCTAGCTCCCCTGAAGTGATTCTTTCTGTCGCGCGTCTGGGCAGAAAAACTGCAAAAAAATCACCACACGAATCCGTGAGGAATAATTCAGCCACTAGGCTCGGTCCGAAGCGCGTTTCTTTGAAAAATAGCTTCTTAATTAAATACGGTTTCCCAATTTCTAGAACGTCCAATTTTGAAATTTCATTATGCGGTCTAAAAGCATCGTTTAATTTTGCAATAAAGCCACTCATTCTTATTCGGCTTGTCTCAGCTTTTAATGTGGTATGACGATGTCTATCACAGACGCCGTTTTATATATATAGCGAAGTAGTTTGGGGGAGGGGGGGTGGAGAAGAGCTTGAATCATTTTCTACTTCTCCTCTTATTCACCCGGTTTTTTTTTGTTGCTTTTAATTTCATTAAGAGGTTGTAATTTTTTTAACATAAATGACTCTACGAAACCAAGCGATACGGCGTGATCTCCTGAAGTGGGATTCGCCGCAATTTTCAATTGACGTCCACTGAAATCTAAAACCTTGGCCTTTTTTGGAAACAGTAAATACTCTCGTTTAATTTCATCTAAAACGTCTTTTTTTATTTTTTCCTCTTGAGTTTTTTTGTGCTTCATCTCTCCATGCGTGTGTTCACCGAACCTGTTCACTCGTGACATTTTTTTGCCTTTGTTACCAAAGGCAACTGAAATCACTTTTATAGGTACTCTTTGTTGCGAGGTGAGACTCTTGAAGCGCCCTCCCCGTAGAAGAAGCTCTTAGTTTTCCTACGCTCTCGACAGATGGCGCGGGCCTCTGGTCCTCGAAGGCCCTCCCCCTCACACCAGTGTTCCTTTTCGCTCATTGCCGCCACGAAAAAGGAGCATTGACCTTCATCTTTAACCTCCCGCCGAAAACAGACCCGAGCGCCCTCCCAGTAGAAGAAGGTCTTAGTTTCCTAGGCTCTCGACAGATGGGCCTCTGGTCCTCGAAGGCCCTCCCCTCACCATCGTTGTTCACCCAACAGAGTATCATATCCACTCTCGATTTTTACATTGTAAACGCCCGAATCTTTTTCGTCAGATTATACGTGCTATACCATTGAAGAATCGTACTAACAGGAACTAACATAAATTTCTTATACAACTCGGAATTTCTCAATAGTTTTACCGCTTCCATTTCGTTTCCAAAACACCTTTTATTATTGCAATATACAAACTCAATAATATACAACAGACCAGGAGGACGAGAACAAATGATATTACCCAAATATTTATACTCTCTTCTACCACTGGTGAAGGGGGGGGACAAGGGGAGGAAGCATAGAGAATAGAGTGGATTTGCTCACAAAATAAATTCAAGTCCTCAGATGGGTCACAATTATCCTGAGTTTTATTCCACATTAACCCATGAAGGATAGGTAGACATAAAACATCAAACAAAGATTCCTTATCTTCAACACTTACACAATTCATTATTAGTGCAATCCCCACCCTACCTAACTACCTTTAAATACCCAGTAGAAAAAGCATAGGACTGCAGGAGGAGGAGGAGGGAGGAGTCTGAACGTCAAGTACAAAATACAACTCCATTCTATCAGGTCATACGAGTAGCTCAGTGGTCAGAGTACTCGATTCACGATCTAGAGTTCGACGGTTCGAATCCCCCTCAGACCAGAAATTTTTGCCCCTCAAACATCTGCCCCAACCTCTTACCCCCCCCCCCCCCCCCACCTCCTCACACCCACCTGTCCTCCTCACACCCACCTCTGACGTCACACCCCCTTGACGTCACAACACCTGTCCCCCAACACCTGTCTCTCTGAGACAGGACCCCCATCTACCTTAAAGGACCCTTGGGACTACTAGCTCATGACGGCTATATGACGTCATTGAGCCAGGAGCCCCATTTCTCTTTACTACTGACTGCAACAGTGTTCGAGGGGATTTGATGCCCATTCCTGGTTCACGCGGATTTATATACCTAGTCGGAGATTTCCGTTCTTCACAGGCGCGACTGTATCGGGGGATCCCTCCGGTGTTCGACCTTTCTTCCGACCTATTCGTCACTTTATCACATTCTGCGCGCAATCGACAACCCGTAATAATTCAGATTAGGTCTTCTTATTGTACGCGAGATGCTGTGAACCACCGAGACGAATGGATATCCTTGTTAATTATCGTTCCCCTAATCGCCCGATTTCTTACTGCAGATTCTTCGAACGTATCAAGTGAAATGGGACTTCACAGTTTATCAATCTGGGGGTTTCAAGGTGGGTATCTACTTTTGAAGTGAACATGTATAGTTTCTCCTTCATCTGGCCTCCTGAAGGTCAAACTCAAATTTTTCGTAGCTTTGGAGTCAATCATTATTAGAAACCTATCTTTTTCATTGAGCGTTGAACACTATAACTATAGAGGGCGTTTTGATCACTATAACCTCTATTTTTCACACCTTAGAAGTGTCTGTCACTAACCAAAAGTTCGCAGCACAAATGGAACCCTTATATCAAATTTTATCAAAATGGTAACTAAGTGAAGTGTAGCGTACGGCGAACGGGTAGTTTTTTCTTCAACAATACCTTGAAACAATAAACATCAAATTTTGATTTTTTTTAATGTTTTAAAACTTTTATGTAGTTTTTTAGGACGTCCCACAGTAAGACTTGGGCGTCCTTATGCGATCGATCTGGGGTAAAGTTGGACAACACTCAACAGAAAAAAAAAATAACCACACAGTAATCCGTTTTAGACCATTCTGAATCCAAATCCGCGAAAAAAAAAACCATAGGTGTATGTCTGTGTGTATAGGTGTGTGTGTAACAAAATCTTGTGTACTCTGCCCAGGCCTTAGTTCTCAAACGATTTTCGTGGTTCTTTCTTCGTTTGACGCGGAATACTATCTAGTTGTGCACTACGGCGCCGGAATTTTGGATTTTGCTTTTTAAGAGGGGGGAAAGGGGGGGTTAATGCTTAAAAAACGTGCGTTTGCGTGCATAATCTTGTAAACTCTGCCCAGGCCTCAATTTCCAACCGATTTGCGTGTTTCTTTTTTTGTTTGACTCAAATAACTTCCGAGTTGTACATGATTTTACCAGAGTACCAAAATTCGCAAGGGGAGAGGGTGAGTGGGGGGATAATATTCACAAAATATCCGATTTTTCAATATTTCGGTTCCTTTACTGCTTACTAATTGTACCCAAGCTTTGAAATTGAGGAAAAATTCTCATTATACCTCCGGATTTTCATGAATTATTCTCTGTACCACCATGGAACTAATAGTGGTGCCACCATGGTGCCAGGACATGGTGCCATGATGCCATAAACCGCTTATTTCGTGTTTTTTTTTTTTTTTTTTTTTTTTTTTGTGTGTTTCACCTTGAATACGGATGTGAACTTTGACGGACTGCCTACCAAAACTAACAGATGAAAGTTCAATGTTACGACGTATTTCCGCTTTGGTGCCAGACTGGCACCATTGTTGGCGTTGGGGAGGTGGTGGGGGGGGGGGGGGGGACTCGAATTCGCATGTTGGGTTTCGTAGATCATGGATTTTAAAATGCTCTTCAGATTCGAGGCTCCGTCAGGCTCCGGGTCAGTATTTCTTGCCTAAAGTAATAAATAAATTACATCGAGTGAAACAGTTTTATCACTTAACAACTGGTTAAACTGATCTAATGCTTATCCAATGGGACGTCCCCTGGAATGCATGCATTACTAAACAATATGTTTTTAAAGCACGATTCCGATAGTTCATTATTGAAAATGATAAAAAGAAATTGAGATTTTGACGAAATTAAAAGTATTTTGGATAAGTCACGGGAATACTGATAATTTTTATTATGTTGAATCTGCTCTGAACATGACACCAACAATGATTCAAATCAGATAATTGTTATGAGTCAAAAATCCTCTATCTCGCAGTTAAAATCTGTCATCAGCAGGTATTTAAACTCTAAAGATCGGTTGATTCAATTGACTCGTTATGGTGTTATTGTGCTGCGATTGGAACTTTTCTATTAGAGAAGTATCCATTTCCAAAGTTATTTTTAAAGCATTTCAAAAACTCAATTTTCACCAAATTCCGTGTTCGGGTCCCTGATATAATCCCAATCAATTCTAGTGATAGCCAACGAATAATAAACAATTATCCATTTCTGTCAACTCGGATCTCAAGTGACGATGTTGCAGACACTACTTCTCACCGAGCATACCCCAGTTCGAGGGAGCAGACTCTTTCAAAGGACGATCGATCCATTCGCACGTCTACCGGGTGCCAGAGGAGTTCGCAGGGCAGAACGTCCTCATCGTGGGCAGCGGCCCGTCTGGAAGGGATATTGCCGTCGACTTGGCACCTCACGCTAAAAAGGTATGTAACTACTACTCCATGGAAACCTCTTGCATTATTATTTTACTACTTACTTGTCCTGAGGATCTCTTTAAGAGCCAAGGACCTCCCAGTAGTAGGTCTTTTCTTCCGATCGGCCTTGTCCTTGCAACTCCTAACACTAAATCGAGAATCTCCTGAGAATCAATGTTCGAAATAACGTTTCCCATCAGGTCTCTCCTACTGTTTTCTTTCTCCGACGTCTCTTGTGGAGGGATCCTTTTCATATCAACCAACTATCTCAATCTTCCTCGTTTAACGGTATCAACAATCCATCCATAAGAAGGCCATTTTGTCTAGAGGTGTGTGAGACAAGGTCATTTGGCGGATTCGAATCCCAAACGGTCACTCATTACAGAGACCAGGTCTTTTGAATCCGTTCACCCCGTTCACTCACTAGACAAACAACCAACCGGTCAGAAGTCACAAAAACGAGCGAGTTTGTAAACCGAACGAGTCAAAACGTTGGGATCCAGGTCGTGACTCGAAAAAACGCTGAGTCGAAAAACTGAACCAGTCGGAATAGGTCATTACGAGTCGGAATGAGTATGCGATTTGAATGAATCGAATGAGCTAAAAGACAAAAACAAAAGAAAGATCGATTCGAATCTTGTGAATCAGTATTTGAGTGTGTTTTGTGTTTTTAGTCCTCAGTCCATTCTTCACTTGGATGATGGAAGGTTTTGCTTAGAAAACCACTTCCATCTACTTCTTTATGTTGATACTTCCTTGTCATTTTCACACATTAATGATCCATGTACCCATGTATTAATGATCCATGTATCCATGTATTAATGATCCATGTATCCATGTATGATGCATGTATATAAATATATGTCGGCTAGCCAATTGAGCCTCGTACGTTATTCAAACTGAAGCGGGAAATTGACATTGATGTGGAACATGTTGCCGCGTTGACAGCTAGAGTCGCATGCAAGGAACAACTCCAATGACAGCACAGAATACCCGTCTGGGCTGTCAGCACTTGAGGGCGAAGAAGACGAAGGCTTCCCGCGCACTCCTCACTCTACTCGGATGTTATGTCTGGATCGGACGTTACCTTTCTGGTTGTATGGCATGGACTCAAGTAGTAGCTTTCCTCGCGTCAATTTGTCGAATTAACATTAGTTTGGTTAATACCGTCAATGTCATATGTCGTTGTGTAGCTGTCAAGAAGTGTCATTATAAAGTGAAGTCCCATCTGTCTTCGGTTTTGTTCTTTATCCACGGTTCTACCACGCTCACAGAACATCTAGGGTGTCGTCCCTTTTAATTTGAAATCGGAATTGGAAAGAGGAATCTCCGATAAAGAACATCCCGGAGTCGAAGATGCACATCCTTCAGATCGCAGCATTGTGGCAAGAAACAGGCGATTTTCTTGTCATTTGGGAAATTCGACATCAGCACAAGGAACCTACTACAAAACCCGGGTGAGTCCATTTCTTGTAGGATAGATTCGCGAAAATTTCGATATTTTTGCCAGTCTTTCTTACTGGTGTTGTAATTGATTACCCACCTAGTTTCGTAATTTATGTTGCCAAGTTTTGGGTAAACATAGACACGTGGTGTCAGTTACGTTTTATACGTGTTACTTCCGCCATGTTTTATAACGGGTTTGCTGTTTACAGTTAGGTATAACGGTGCAATGGGGGTTGCATTTGTTGTTCCGTGTTGAGTTCACCATTCACTTCTACAACACATACTGATTTTACTCAGAATATCATTAGGTCGAATGAGGATGATAATTTAAAATTGATTGGCATTAGGAAAACCCTCCTGCTCTAGTTCGCATTTACCTATGAGTTTACTTAAAAATTGATAAAAGTAGGTATTGCTGGTGCCATTCAAGGGGCTTTGCAAGCGCAAAATAACATTTTCACATTAATCTGTTCTTGGTAGGTAATTTGATCACGAAAATTAATCCATTTTAGTTAAATTATTTGTTGACACCTCCATAATTTTCTCCCGATCATTCCAACTTTGACGTTCGTTCGAAGGAAAAATAAAATTGACGTAATAACGCATAAAAATCCCTGTTCTGGATTTGAACTTTATTCATTGTTTGTTCCTTACTTGGCTTTCTCCAATTTCGACAACTGTCACGACTTTGTCTGATTTGAGGAACAATTTATTGTGCAACATTGTCTCAAAGAGATTTCTGCTAGGTATTGTTCTATTTGATGTTGCATCTAAATTGCCATTAGAAAATTGGAATTTTAGGATTTAGAAATCCGAATTTTAAATGTAGAGTCTCGTTAGGTCCAATACCTACCTACCTAAGATGTAATTAGTGCTTCTCGCTAGAAGCGAACCTAAATTGATAAAACTGCGTATTATTGATAAAATTTAGATTCACGAGAGAAAAATTGAAGGTTAAGGTCATGATTGTTCTACTGATTGACAAATCAGCCATAATTTGAATAATTCTCATCCTAGACAACCTTATGATCCACATGATAACCCCCAAACTTCTCATGTGAACCAGCAGTCATTTCGAAGACCTAATTCTGCACAAAATTCGACTTACAGGTATCAACATCATAAAGGGAAATTTGGCGAGAATTCACACATCTGCCCTGACATCGCAGTACCGCTTGTCACGAATGTGGTAGATTGCTCGCAAGCTCGATTTGGTAGTCTTCATCCTGGTCCTTCGCAGACCATTCAGAATTTTGCTGCACAGAGCTACCGACCTCAGCATCAGGCTTCGCAGAAGCCCAAGGATCGACGAGTTAACCTCTCCTCACGAACTCCAAGCGGACAACTGAATTACTCAGGTAGTATCTATCCATTTCGTTTTGATTTGGGTGCTGATAGTAGTCTGATTACTCGCACTTCATTCCACAAGTTTCATGGCAAAATAGTAATTGAAAACGTTTCGCTGAAGGGACGGCCATTCAATAGAATGATGGCGTCTCTACCAGATCTTGAGCAATGTGACTGTTGATGCCCTAGATCTTGAAATGAATTTACATGACGTTGAAGATGTAAAAATACCCCATTCTAGAATTTTGGGATCAGATTTGTTGGAACAGAATGTCAGTGTAAAACTTTCGAATAATAGTTGTACATTGGTACCTACTATTAGATTTGCGATTGTCATGTAATTGAAAAAGAAAATCAAACAATAAGTATGAACCTGCAAAATCTTCTTTGGAATCCGAAGACAACATTTTTGAAATTAATCCCAAGCAATTTGTTGTTGATGATAACATTGACAAATGCTCCTCATTTGTGGATAGTAAAGTTAAAATCAGTAACAATATGACGATAAGGCAACCTGGAGCTGAGTGCAAACGATTTTGATCTTCTTTCAGCTCATTCCGAAGTATCAGACAAAATTAAACCCCGTCTATACAGTATTTTTGGTAAATATTCCGAGTTTTCCACTTTAGGGTTCCCTAAAACTCGTTTGAGGGATATTAAATTTAGAATTGAATTAAAAGATCCTGGGAATATTGTGAATCGTAAGCCGATGTCTAATATTCCAAAACAATATTTATGGGAACATCTGGCTGAGTCAGAAGCCGCTGGGTGAGTTGATTGAGAATAATCAATCTCCGTGTGTGAGTCTTATTATTTTGGTTCCAAAAAAGAACCATTCGATGGGATTAGCCATCGACTATAGATTTTGAATGATAATTCAATTTCAGTTTACCAATCTCTTCCTCTTATGCAGGATCAGATAGAGATGCAGTGTGATTCTATTGATAAAATGGCGTTCGTCACGCCTGAAGCTTAATGGGAATTTTAGTATGTCCATTTGGGGTTAAAAACGCATCTTCTGCTTTACAGCAGGCTATTTTAGACAGTTTGGATGATCTTTCTCACCAGTGAGTCTAATTATTTTCTCGATTATCTCATGATTGCCACCACTACTGTAATGAAAGCATTGGCCAGGCTTAATCATGTTTTGGTTGTGTTGATTCAAGCAAAAGTGTTCCTGAATCACACCAAATACCGTTTTGTTGTAACGGAAGTTGAGTTTTAGGCTAGAATATGCAAAATTGGGAACTATGCCCCAATAGTTTGCAAATATAGGCTCTCGTGGCATTGTCACCAACATTCACAGTGACATAAGGCGACTTCTGGGACTGGCTTCGTATTTTCGATCCTTCATCCCTTAATTTTCCGAAAACTGCTGCACTTTCGTACTGACTGCTTTCATCAAAAGGCAAATTGATTTGGAATGACGCTCATGGAAAGGCACGTCAAACTTGGGTAAAATATTTGACCCATTCTGACTATTTTGGATCTTTCCTTACCAGTTGAGTTGCATGTAGCATAGGAGTATCAGGGATTCTTATCAATCACTATGATAGTATGCCTAGGGTTGTCGCTTGTTTTAGCAAGAAAAATAGTGGTGCAGAATAGAAATGCCGTAGTTAAAACCTTGAGAAAACGACTGTGGTCAGAAGTAAAAAAAAAAACACGCATTACAAAACAACGTTGCAAGATATTTTCTTTTCAGTAGTTACCGATTGTATTTGTGTCACTCAAAAATTCATTGTTAAATCAAAATTTGAATACCCGAGTTCACCGTTGGTGGTCATTCATGCAAACCTTTGATTTTAAAATGCAATACCGTCTTGCAGGTCGCGTGGGGCACGCTGATTATTTTCCACTAACTGAAAAGTTTTATTCTAAGGAAGTTTCATGTAAATAATGAATAAAAACTGTAGACTTTGGTACTGCTAATAATTGGTTGCTGCTTACTCAACAGTCAGATAGTGAAATATCGGAATTGGCTGTAAAATGTAATGTTTTTCTTGTGGGATTATTCGAAAAGGTCATAAGACTCAAACTTTACCTATTATTCCTAGATTTCACGGTTACGCAATTGTTCAGAATTTTCGTTAATCAGTAATGCATCTGGGTTATGAAAAACTTTGGAAACAACCACTGAATTTCATTGGTTTGAAGGTATAGCTAAATATGTAAAGAAATGTTATGAAAATTGCTTAACATGTGAGGTAGCTAAAACACAGTCTGGAATGCGACTGGTGTTCCTTCATCCAATTCCCGAGGGCATTGTGCCATGGTCTGTTAATCATGTTGACGTTTATGGCTAATTGTCAGGGAAAGGAGGATAGCGAAGAATATTGTTTAGTTTGTTTAGTTCTCATTGAAGGGTTCACGAAATTCGTTCATTTAAATGATATTTTCAATCTAGACACTACAAGTGCTATTTAGGCTCATTACCTTGTTAGAAGTCCTTGCTACTATTGGGGCGGATCAAGGTAGATGTTTTGCCTCGGAAGATTTTAAATCTTATTGTTATAAGCATCAAATTGATTTTAGTTTGATTGCAGTTTCGGCTTCACGTGGCAATAGTCAGTGTGAAAGGATGATGTCAGTTTTGACAAATATGTCAACTGCTATTGAGTTAGGAGATGGATTTTGGCATGAAACCTTAGGTGACATCCAGTTGGCCATGAATTTGACGATCAATTCTGTTATCCGACTTTCACCACTGGAAATGTTAATTGGTAGAATAGGATGTTACTGTTGGCATGATAATCCCTTTTCCTGATGTTTTACATCCTGTTGAAATTGATTTAGATTTTGTTCCTGAACAAGAGTCACAAAATATTATCAAACGTTCTGGGTACGATAAAGTTAGATTTGATGAATCTAAAGTACCATGAAACTATATTCTAGAGGCGACATGGTGTTGGTTAGGATTGAACCGCATCACCAGTGTAAACTCGAACCTAAATTCAAAGGCCCTTTCAAAATAGTTGATGTTTCGAATTAAGATCACTATTTGCTGAAAAATTTGAAGTTGATAGAACTTGAAAATTCTCACCTGGAAATATGCGAAGTATTCTGGATCAGAGTGAATTGGGTTCCCTAAGGATTCAGAATCTGATGCACCTGGCAATGAACCCTGATATTGGCTTGTATTTTGTGATGGCTATTTACTTCCTCACTGTTTCATGCTGATTCGTTGCTCGTAATGGTTCTTACCTTCGGTAAATATGTTAACACTGTCATATTTACGATATGCCTCCAAAGTTTAATTTTGGCCTGCGTGACTTAGTTTTGTTACAACTGCATGTACAGTTTGTTTCTGCTTTCGTTATTTTCTTTACAATATCGGAAGTTACACGCAAGGAATTGAATACTGGTTTAAATTATAATAACTGGTTAGTTATGATGACGTTTATGTGATTGTTGCAATTACTGTAGTTCTGCAAAGTTGGCAGTGATGATGAGCTTTCTTGAGTCTGTTTTGAAATAACGTTTTGTTATCGACAATCGTGTTATCAAAAAGTTGTTAATTTGGTGTAACTGTGCTTGGCTTGCCATTCAATCCATTAAGTTGGTATTGATTAGCATTGTGTTGAATTGAATGCCGATCTTGAGGATTGGTTACATATGAAATTCGATGACTAATGCACAGTAATTTGATCAACCTATCTTTGGCGATGAGGTTGTTATTCACGACGTAGTATCAAGATTTGATTGGATTGGATGATTTGATAACGATTTCATTGGATTGGAAGTGTTGGAATCCAGTTGTTTGGGACAGTGTATCCCTGAAGTAAATGAATTTCACTGATTTTATTGGATTGGAAATGTTGGAATCCAGTTGTTGTTGGGACAGTTTATCCCTGAATTAAATGAATTTGACAATAGAAGTTGAATAATTGTTTCAAAACGAAGTTAAAGCCAAGGTCTACCCCATATAACACGCTATAATGTATTGCACTACGGGCTCGTAAGCAAGACCCGCACTGCTACTGTTTTGCACCACACGTGTCAGCAAGATTGTGTTGGATTGAGGGCTATCGGTTGGACTGTTTAAGGTGCTGTTTCCGTGGTGGCCACCCGGGGGTGTTGGATTGTACCAGCAAGCAATCAACACCTAAAATCCTAGGTTGATATGGTTTTCAGAGTTCCAGTCTCTCTGAATGTACGACCCTCGAAAGTTGTTGGTCGGTCGTTTTGCGCACATGTTTTTATTTCTCGCTAAGGTCTTAATCCAATTGCCTCAGGAGAAATTTCCGTTTCGGACGGATTGGACAGCTGGCACCGGCTGAGCCAAAATGGGTTGCGTGTTACCCACAGGATTTGCTGGTGATATGGGCAGTGTTAGGTTGTATGACGGTATGACTCAGGATTCGGTATTGGGCAGCTTCGATGCCGAAACCTCCCAGCATACCTGGTTAGTAGACTGCCGGTGTTAGAACATGATCTCGAGAGATCCGTTGTTCTGTTCTGAAGGTAAAACCTTTCGAGGTTAGTCCATGATACCGATTTGCCCAAGACTACCATCTTTCTGTGCTGGCCCTCGGTAGGTTCAAATTGGAACGCTGCCTTGGGCGTTAGCTAGTACTGTTGTATGTACTAGATCAGTAATGTTGTATTTACTGAATTTGGTAGTACTGTTGTATGTACTATCTCAGTACTGTTGTATGTACTGTGTTCAAAGACTGGGTGTGTGTGTGCTGTTATTGACCAATCCCACCTTACCTATCCTTGGAATGCACCTTCATTCCTTCCTTGTGGTGATTGTTTACGGTATCGTAGTGCATACGATTGAATGGTCATTTTCAATGGGGCTAAACATTCAATATAAATTGTTTAATAATTTTTGGCTGCTTGTTAGTGCTGTTGATGCACAAGATACCTTGAGATTCAGTATGACTCCTGGTATGTCACAGAAGTAAAGTTGAGATTCATAGCTATGTTGACTTCAGTTTAAATTTTTTTAGCTGAACTTGTGAACGAACATCTATCTCTCCCGAGGGAATTTGTTCAGTATGGCCGAGTGGTCAGGGCCAGTGTCGGCTAAAGGATCAGCTGTGGCTTTCATCAATCAAAGAACTTGAAATCAAAGGAAATTCAAATTTCACGTCCAGTTAATGCTGTTGGATCATGCTTTGGATTTTGCTATTTAATGTTAACAAGAATAGCTTTGAATTTTGCTAATTAACGCTATAACGGATTAGCTTTACATTTTGCTTCAGGTTAACTCGAACAAGAATTATGATATGAAGAAGAATTAGGCATTGAAAGTAGAAACTCATCATGACATGCCTTATAGTAAATTGGTGAAATTGATATTATGCTCACACCTTGTTGTTGGTGAGCTTTACGAACTTGTTGTTCCAGTGTCTATCGCTTCGACTGTTATGTTTCAGGCTGCGAGACGCTAGCCAGTCAGAATTGGCCGTGTCGGCTAGCCAATTGAGCCTCGTACGTTATTCAAACTGAAGCGGGAAATTGACATTGATGTGGAACATGTTGCCGCGTTGACAGCTAGAGTCGCATGCAAGGAACAACTCCAATGACAGCACAGAATACCCGTCTGGGCTGTCAGCACTTGAGGGTGAAGAAGACGAAGGCTTCCCGCGCACTCCTCACTCTACTCGGATGTTATGTCTGGATCGGACGTTACCTTTCTGGTTGTATGGCATGGACTCAAGTAGTAGCTTTCCTCGCGTCAATTTGTCGAATTAACATTAGTTTGGTTAATACCGTCAATGTCATATGTCGTTGTGTAGCTGTCAAGAAGTGTCATTATAAAGTGGTCCCATCTGTCTTCGGTTTTGTTCTTTATCCACGGTTCTACCACGCTCACAGAACATTACCCAGAGTATCCCCCTTTTAATTTGACATATACATTATACATCCATATTGCGGGCAATTAATTCATTTTGTTGGCCTTCTGCCGTTGTTCTCGTAATTTAACCGTAAAACTCGATTGGTGGGTTGATGAACGAATGACCGTGTTCATTTTGATAACCCGTTTAGTTCTGACAAGGTCATTTTGAAGATAAGTGTAGTATCCATCCATGATGTTAAATGTATTTAATTGTGGGAAAGTTGGCAACATTGTTTGCAGAGCCATCAACTGCTGTAATCGCAATAAATCGCTCTCTTTCGTCTCGCAACCGTTGTGAAGTTTATTTCGATATATTTCCCCGTTTTTCTCTCGACACTTCATTGGCGACGAGGATGGGATTATTTACTTCTCCACAAACTACGATGACAACGATGGGGGAAATCAAGCAAGAGCCAGTGTTTCGCACCGCTTTTCGAAGAGGACGAGGGAAAACCAGCGCAAATTCCCGAGGGCAGAAGAAGATGACTTCTACTGACGGCCAGGTGCCTTGCAGCACTTGTGGAAGGAAGCATCCATCCCCCTGTTGGTACAAGGACATATGTTGCAACCTATGCAACGGGAATCATCTGGCTAAGGTATGCCCAAATAAGAAAAAGTTGAATAGTAATAGTTGTAATAAAAAGTGGAATTCTGATAAAAAATCAACGAATAATTTGCAACACTCTAGACATAATTATGTAAATGAGGATCTTGTTGACGAATCAATTTATCGAATAAATGACGATGGTAGCTCATCAATAGCACCATTCGTCACGAAAATTCAAATAAACAATATTGATATTACTTTCGAAATTGACACAGGTTGTCAGTCAACAATATTGCCCTTATACGTATATAAGGAACATTTTAGTACTTTTAAGTTGATTAAGTCGGAGAAAACTTTTATTTCATATTTTGAGAACAAAGCTAAACCGATAGGTACATTTAAACCACATGTCAGATTCAATGGAGTTGACCATGGTCAACTTTCATTATTTGTAATAGATTCAAATGGACCTCCACTTCTTGGTAGGAATTGGTTTCAGATTTTTGGTTTTCAAATAAGGAAACCAGACGTTCGTAAGACAGAATCTAGGAATGACTGTGTTTATCAAATCAAGGGAATGGACATTCTATCAATAGTGAAAAGTAAGTTCCCCAAGGTGTTTTCTACCAAACTGGGTACTTTCACGAAAGGTAAAGCTAAACTAGAGCTGAAGGATGGAGCGGAGCCCAAGTTCTTTCGAGCTCGGCCGATTCCTTTTTCATTAAAGCCTGCTGTTGAGCTAGAATTGGATAGATTGGTAAGAGAAGATATTATAGAGCCAATAGATTACTCCCGGTTTGGTACACCAATAGTACCAGTCTTGAAAAGTGGAGGGGGAATACGAATTTGTGGTGATTACAAATTAACTATTAATAATTTCCTAAAAATTGACCAACATCCGTTACCAACTGCTGAAAGCTTATTCCAGAAAATCCAGGGAAATGTGGTATTCGCAAAACTTGACCTATCGCAAGCATATCAACAAATGATGTTGGATGATGAAAGTAAAGAAATGACTACTATTTCTACACATAAAGGGTTATTTAGGTATAAACGTTTACCATATGGAGTTTCATGTGCTCCGGCTAAATTTCAAAAATGCATTGAAACCTTATTGGATGGTTTAGAGGGTGTTTCCGTTTTTCTAGACGACATTTTAATTGGCGGGAAAGATAACTCTCAGTTATTAGAACGGGTAGAAGAGATTCTGCGGCGATTGGAAGACTCAGGCCTTACACTCTCTGAACAAAAATGTGAATTTGGTAAGGAATCTTTGGTATACCTAGGATTCAACATCGATAGTCGTGGGTTGCACACAACTGACGACAAAATCAGGGCAGTCTGTAATGCTCCAAAACCAGACTGTGTCAAGACCTTACAATCATTTATAGGTTTTGTAACTTATGTTGCAAAATTCATTCCGAGAGTAGCCGAAGTTCTTTCTCCCTTGTATAAATTGCTTAGAAAAGATGCAAAATGGAACTGGGACAGTAAGTGTGACGAAGCCTTTGCAAAAATTAAAGAGTTAGTAGTTGAACATCGTAGTCTTGGTCACTACGATCCTAATCTACCGTTGCGTCTGACCGTTGACGCATCAAATCAAGGTGTAGCGGGGCTTTTGTCACAACCCAAAAATGGAATTGATGTTCCAATTGCTTACACTAGCAGAACGTTATCAGCTCCTGAGCAATCATATTCATCCATCCATAAGGAAGCCTTAGCTATTATCCATGCGGTAAAAAAATTTCATATTTATGTTTTTGGTCGGAAATGGACGTTGGTGACTGACCACAAACCATTACTAGCTATATTTGGTCCGAAAATAGGGATACCAGCGTGCGCAGCCAATAGACTGCAGCGCTGGGCAATCATGCTATCAAATTATAATTATGACATGGAATATGTCACTTCAGCTAAAAATCCAGCAGACTGGTTGTCTCGTGCCCCACTTCCGGACACAGTTCGCCCTGATGACACCAGTGACTTGACATTAAACTATGTTTTCGAAAATGAAAACTTACCTTTGAAGTTCAATGATGTGGTTTTAGCAACGAAAAAAGATTATGTTGTGATGAAAGTGATTGAATTTGTTAAGTTTGGTTGGCCTGATGCTGTAGTTGAGGAGAGTTTAGTTCCTTACTTTAGATTTAAAAATGAGTTTCACGTCGAAAAAGATGTGCTCATGAGAGGCTATAGGGTAGTAGTCCCTAGTTCTCTACAAAACCAAGTTTTAAGTGAGCTTCATAAATCTCACTTAGGTATTGTCAAAGTGAAGGCACTCGCTCGGGCATACGTATGGTGGCCCTCTATTGATCAAAACATTGAATTTTTGATAAAAAGCTGTATTCCATGTGGTCAAAATAAGGATAATCCATCAAAAAACTCATTAGTACCATGGGAGTGGCCCTCTAGGCCTTGGCAGCGCCTCCACATGGACTATCTTGGCCCTTTGTATAATCATTATTTTCTTGTCGTGATTGACAGTCACTCGAAATGGTTGGAAGTATGTGCAACCAAATCCATGACGTCATCTGTCACAATTAAAATTTTACGGGAAATGTTCGCTAGATTCGGCATTCCAGAGATTTTGGTGGCTGACAATTATTCAGCATTTGTTTCCGACGAATTTAGCAAATTTATGGACATGAATGGCGTAAAATTCAAATCTGGAGCACCTTATAGTCCCAGAACGAACGGTGCTGCTGAAAACGCGGTTAGATCTGTGAAACGTGCTTTGACAACTGCTTTAGGTAGAGGAACTGGTAGTTCAGATCTCGATTTGGTACTTCAACGTTTTTTGTTGGATTACCGTAATTCGAAGCATCTTACAACGGGGGTATCCCCAGCCGAAACCTTACTAGGTAGACACATTAGGAATCGACTTGATTTACTCCGTCCTCCACCCACTCAGAATCGAGTTCTAGAGAGGCAAGCAAAGCAAGTCGAGAATAATGGGGGTGTAGAGTCAGAATCATGGGCTCCTAGAGATTTAATTTGGGCAAAAAATTATCGGCACCACGAAGATCAGTGGCTGGCGGGGGTGATAGAGTCAATATTAGGCCCCAGGAGGGTTAAAGTTTCCATACCCGAATTAAACATGACCTGGGTGAGACATGTTCACCAAATTAGAAGGAGAACTGAGCCTTCTCAACTTACTCAAAGTCATGGGGAAAATGTAGGTACCCAGACCAGCCCAAATTTCGTTCGCTCAAGTTCGTCTGCAGACACAGGGAAACAGAATGTAGTGGAGGGGTCCTCTCCAATGGATTTTAGAGGTTTCAAAACTCCTTCACCAAAACCAATAATAAAAGAGCAAACTTTAGAAAAACCAAAATGTGAACCTCGATCTAGAGCAGGTCGGTTGATAAAAAAACCGAAGAGACTTATTTTCAATTAATCTACCTAGGTACTAAGTAGGTACTTTTGTAAATTTTCGATTTATTTGACCTTGCTAAAGAGCTTGTGCGTTTTCTCTTTTTGATTCCAGGAAGAAAAGTCCTTCCTGCAGAAATTAGAATCACTGTTAGAAACTGCAACTGTTTTCTTTATGATGGTGTAATTATTCTTTTCATTACAAGAAGTAATGGTAATGTAATTCCTTTTTTTTACTACAATTTGTCGTATTTTTACTACAAGAAGAAAATTGTGGTAAATCCAATTCAAATTTCATTTTCACTGTTATTCACTGCAGTTTGTTCGTATGCAACAATGTATTTTTTTTTCTTTTCTTCATTCTACAACTATTGAAAAATTTATAAAATTTCAAATTTTCAAGAAAATTTATTTTTGGGGGGGAGAAGTGTAGTATCCATCCATGATGTTAAATGTATTTAATTGTGGGAAAGTTGGCAACATTGTTTGCAGAGCCATCAACTGCTGTAATCGCAATAAATCGCTCTCTTTCGTCTCGCAACCGTTGTGAAGTTTATTTCGATATATTTCCCCGTTTTTCTCTCGACACTTCAATAAGGTCTTTTCAATACGTTCACTCCTGACCGACACACCTCTAATTTGGTCTCATTTATCTTCGATTGTCCAATGACTCGATGCTCAATATTCGTATGCATGAACTTGATGTGTTCCCTCTGCTTGTGCATTTTTCTACCTTACCATGTTCAAAGTGGGGCAAGTGATTTGTTGTCAAGAACTTTTTCCTACAGGCAGATGCCATCTATATCTCTATCTGGATCCTTAGGTCCATCTGCTGCAACTTCAAGTTTGGAAGCAACAGATTATTCCTTTAGATATCAAAACCCTACAAATAATTTTTGAAGAACAAGTGTAACAAGTGTAAGAACAAGTGTAAAATCCTGACGAAATACTACTACAATTGAAGATAACCCGCTGGATATTGGTATATGTTGCTCAATTTCACTCCTTATTTTTTTGGAAATAAAAGATAGATTGTAATTTCAAATTAATGCAATTTTTTAATTTTGAATTAATAGAATAGGATCTCCACTAATAACCTCATAAATAAAGAACACAAATTTAGTTCTTATTTGGGCCGTATTTAGTTAAAGTTCATGTTTGATGGTTTATTTTATTTTTATTTTATTTTATTTTTTTTTATTTTATTTTATTTTTTTTTTGTACAGGTTTACTTGAGTCACCACGAAAAAGATTTGGAAACTCTAGGATTTCCGAAATCAGTTGAATTGAAACCTGATGTTTCATCTTTAGAAGAAAATGCAGCAATCTTCGCAGATAAATCCAGGAGAGAAATTGATGCTATCATTTACTGCACAGGTTAATATCTCATTGAATTTTGTTACTTCAATTGACATTATTTTTCACATTAAAATTGATTTTTGTTGCTCAGTTTCAAGTAGAAGGCACTCTACCAAGTACCACAGTACTACGTGTCTTACATTATTTAGAAGAATTTTAGGCAAATGAATTTTGGGGGAGAGAATTTTTGGAGAAGGAAGAATGGAGGCCCCTACAGTTTGGTAAATTCATCTCTGGGGAGATCATTTTGATTAGAAAAGAAGTGAATATACATTGACAATTAAAAGGAGCGAGAAATTCTGTCGTCTCACTTACATGAAATGAAAAGTATATAGCTTTGAGACATTAAACTTCGAAGTAGGAGCTTGATGGAGTCCTGCAATCCTTGCATCTGACTCTGATGCAGTTTTCAGTAAAATGTTGTGCGAGAGGGGCAGATGTTAGCATGATTTACCGAACATCGAAAATATCACCCAAAAAAGGAATCAATGCTCTCAAAGAACACCGTGAGTTCCCCATCTCAAACAAAATGTAGGTAGCGGAAGGAATTGAGGAAAAAATGCACGCTTACATCGAGTACGCCAAAAGGCGGTTTCGTTTTTTCCAAATTGGCACAATATAAGAGTACCCATTGCAAAGCCACATACATCTTTTCTGCTGAGTACTTTAAGCGTGGTACTGCCCAGCAGTACTTATCAAGAACAAGGATCTGTATTTAAGCGTACTGGAATCGATGGGTGTCCTTTATCCTTCTTCTGCCATGGGATCTAGAACCAGAATAACTGTTCGAACATCTTCATTAAAGCTTGTGGTGAGCTGATATTTAGCAAACCTAGACCGTCTCTGCTCCAACCTAACATATTGGTAAGTGTTCAGTGTAGATCCTGAGCCAACCTGGATCACAGCTCATAAGACGGAATTTAGGCAAGGAAATAATAGAAAATCTGGATAGGCGTAAAAAAATTAATGTAAATATACCTACCTGTCAAGTTTTTAATTTCGGGCTAATTTTGTTTTTTAATTTCCTAAATTTAACAATGAGACTTCCGATTAGACTACCTAAATTGTGTACAGTGATTATAAAAATAAACTTCATTCGTTCCGCAGGTTATGACTTTTCCTTCCCTTTCCTCGATGACAGCTGCGGGGTAAATGTAGATGAGAACTACGTGAATCCTCTCTACATTCAACTCATCAATATTCGCCATCCAACCATGTTTTTCATCGGCCTGCCTTTCCGTACTTTTATCTTTCAATTGCTGGAATTACAAGTGAGTACTACAAACATTTAAAATAAATCTACTGTATTTATTCAAGTTACTTGATAAATGAGCGTAGTTAAAGGGTATCAGTTGATTGAAGCTTAAGGGGGTCTTAGTCGTCGACGTTCGTTCCTCGTTCTGGGTTAGTATTTCACGAAATTGAAGGCGCAAAATCTCAAAAAGTTGTACCTAAATTTGAAATTTTAAAGGATTTTAGAAATTCATTAGTGCACGGCCCTAGGGAATAGAAAAACTGAAAGACACAATACAACAACATTTCAGACAATATTTCAGTTTTTCAATTCCCTAGGGCCGTGCACAAATGAATTTCTAAAATCCTTGAAAATTTCAAAGTTAGGTAGGTACAACTTTTTACGTTTTTGCGCCTTCTATTTCGGTAAATACTAAAAACGAACGGCAACTGACTGAGACCCCCTTAATACGGGTACTTATGCGAAGGTGGCTCGTTTCTATAGGTGATTCGATTGACGACAGTTTGTTCCCGTCCGTTGGTTTGTCCTATTCTTACTCTTGGGGGAATTCCAACGACGAGAATAATGGAGAAGAAAATGAAGTAAAATGTACTGTAGCGTCATTACAGTAGTAGTGGTTATCAAAATTCCAAATTTCTGATCGGAACACATGCTACAAAAATTCTTGTGTTTACCACATCAATTTTTGTCACCTTTTTTGAGCGTTCTTGAATTATCAATTCAAGCTAATTTATTCTTGTTGCTCGGTTTCCTAAATTTGCTAAAAAGGTTGTTCATTTCCGTAATAAATTCTCATATTATTTTTGGAGTCAGATTGTTATTTGCAGCGTGAAAATGGTGACCTCGACGTTCGAAATTCGAAAGTTTTACTTGGGGATCAATGTAAAACAATCATATTTTCGTTTCAGTAATAGGTGGGTGACTACTGTGTATTAACTACACAATAATTCGAGACTTATATAAATAAATATACTTAATTTGAATTTATCGATCATTCAGTTTCGTGATTTCACATCATCATTCTTCGTCAAACCTCCAGCCACCTACCGTTAATCCACTATTTCTTTCTCAAAATCGCATTGAGTTTTTACTGAATTACATTAAGCGAAACAATTTTGTGCTGTAGGGAGGTAAATAAAAATGTAAGTTTTATCGCTTTATGGTTAAGTTGAATTAATCCTTATCCAATGGGACATCCCCTAGAATGCATGGCTTACTAAACAATATATTTAATTTATATTTTCTGTAAACCAGGATTTTCACTCCTCACGAAGACTATTGAGACATGCTTCTCCTGGGAATAATTCCCCTTCTTCCAAATTGTATGCCTTAGGTCTTCCTTTGAAGAAAACATTTAGATATTAAACACTGGATATTGTACATATCCATATTCTATTGTATAGAATATTATACACTGCACTGCTTGATTTGAACAAAGAAAATTAGGCATAAATTAAAATCTATAGGCGGATTTAAATGTTTGGCTGGTTATAATGAGTTTAATTGATCTGAAGTACACAAATTTCAATTGAATGAAACGGATGTGAAATAATATTTGGGTACCTACTCCCGTTTCCTAGAGTGCACCGACGTTCCAGATCCCCTCCCACGAGATATTTATAACCTATAATATATATTGTAATGAGTGTTAGTAGTTACCATATTACGGTCAAGAATACTCATGATAGATGGATAACACAATTATAGAATCATAGAAGAAAATAAACGGAAAATTTCAAGCAATAACCAATTATTGATTTCTTGTGACATCGAGAAAATTTTGTCTATAGAAAATTGAACCATTAACAGAAAAAGAAGAAATAAGAGCTTTGAAGAAAGTCTCACTCACGTAGAAATACGAATAATAATAGTGTAAATTTCTTGTGAGAAAGTGATTTTTTTTTTAAGCGCAATGCTGTAAAAATGATTCAAAGTACGAGTAATTGGGTGCTTACACGTATCGAGAAATATAACTAGTTATTGACGGATACTTAAGTGTTCAAGAAATATTTTCAAAAGAGCAGGTAGCTGATCATACGAGAAAGTTCATGGAGGTGACAAAAACTTGTTTACATTCCGATCTCTGTTGTGATGATATCGTTATCTAACCGACTACTAACCGACTAATTATCCAAAAACAAACACGTCTTATCAACAACAAAATATTGATTCTTTTACTGAATAACATTTAGACGGTTAAGGAGAACCGGTCTAAACACCTAGTTAATTTACAAGAACTAAAGAACTGCTGCTTTCTAAAAGAACTTCTTCTTGTAGGTACTTTAGAAAGTTTCCTTTGAGCATCAAATAATTATATGACATTCTCGGTCTACGGAGCTGACTCAGTTGACAATAAAAACTAACTGTGGAGAGTTTAAGTTCTCTCTAGTAGTGAATTTGAATTTACTAAGTCGTTTTTACTATGACATGTCTAAGAAATTACCCTTGGTTTATAATTTTCATAAATATTAGGAAAAGTTGAAGGTAGGAAGTACCCGGACCCGTAAGGAAAGTCTTTCCCAAGTTGGTTTTCTCCAATTCCTTTCCTGAGATTGGCGAGGGTGTGGCAGTTAGGTCACTTGGGCAACAGAGGTGGTCGCAGGCTCGAAACCGATAAGCGATCGAAGTAAGGTTTTAGTGCAGAGTTGACTCATTTCCGTGTAGAGTAGAGAGTAAACCTAGCCTTTGGAATCGACCAAGAAAAAAAATGTTTAACCCCCTCAAAATTTGTTGGTTTACGTTTCAAGGTACGTAGAATCCAAAAATCGAATAAAAATTTGGCTGTCCGTCCGCTGTACGCGGCACTTTCCTTAGTTCCCATGGACCGATTTTGATGAAATTTGGTATGTAGGCTCCATTTGGGGTCTAGTTGTGCCCCGAAGCTTTTGGTTGATGTAGGTTACTTCTAAGGGTTGAAATTTTCAAAAATGCCCTAGCTCGAAAACTTTCGTAATAAGGTATCGTTTTTTCACCAATTTTAAATAGTATTGGTTTTTTAGAATTTTTAGAGATCACCCGGAACTCTGTAGGAAAATCCTTCCGCTCCCTACGAGAATTTAATGGTTTTACTTACGATAAGTCAGAAACACGAGTGTGAATCGCAAGAGATGCCTAATCTCCGTTCAAATTTTACCTGACCAAAATGCTATCGATGTTCGTTTCTTCGAGTTGTACCTATTTTTGCTTCCTTAGCAACTATTTGTTTCCTTAGCAACCAGTAATAAAATTACTAAATGAAGGAATTCTTTATTTCTTCGAATGGAGTGAGAAGCTTTTATTTCATCTAAATAAACTCGATTATGAAGCGAAAACTTAAATGGTAGGTAGTGAAAATGGAAAAGCTGTTTTCTTTGCTGGTGAGTAATCTGTATAGAAAAATAATAAACCTTTGTGTAATAATTTGCATCGGGGGTTTTTTTTTGTAGGCAAAATGCTGTGTGAGCGTATTGACGAAAGCCGTTCACCTGCCTTCTGAAGAGCAGATGGAGGATGCGCGTCAGCGTGAAGTCGCATCCCTGGAAGATCGAGGTTACCCTAAAAGAAAGTAAGCTTTACATCAACTCAGTACATGAAATAATCCGCCGAAACTACTGGAATTGACATTTGTTCAATACCAGCTGTTTAATCGTTCGGTTGCAGTCAACCAATCCACAGAAATCTGCAAAACCTTTGCAAAATTTGAACCCTAGTTACTTGACAACTTTAATTTCCATTTTCCAAAGAACTTGTATTAGGATTTGTTTGAGTTAACCCTAATTGAACCAAGGTGTCTCTAGTGTCACCTAAAACATCTTAGGAATTCCACAGCTGTCCCAAGGTGTCACCAGATTAACTAAATTCAAATCGCAATACAAAAATTGTTGGACAGAGTTGAATCTTTTGATTCATTCTTTGAAAGTTATTAGAAGTCAAAATATTATATTATGACCATTTAGAAAATTTTTTCATAGATTTTCTTGAATATTTTTGTCATAACTCTATTTTGATACTTCCAAAAGCCCACACAAAATTCTGCTTCCGTTAAATTTAACATTCCAATTTAATTTTGGATACTCCTGTGACACTTTGGGACATCTGAGGAGTTCCTGACATGTTTTCGGTGACACTAGTGACACCATGGTCCAATTAGGGTTAAAGCAGCTATCTGCGTATTAGGGGAGATCATCATTGCATCATTAATTTAACTTCCGAAAAACTGTGGGTTTAACATTTTAGAAAAGTTTGGTAATTTTGGACGTACTTACACGATTTTACAGATTCACTAGAAATCGAAATGTTCAATAAACTTCCGAATCAAACGTAAGTTTAAAATTTTGAGTAACTACTCAAATTGTAAGTTAATTCCAAATTATATTGAGAGTAGTTACTCAAAATCTTAAACCCACATTTGACTAATTTCATTGTATTTATTTATTTTATTGTACTTATTTATTTAATTTTTTGTGAGTTAATTCCAAATTATATAATTTGGAATTAACTCACAAAAATAAAATAAATAAAAATAACTAAAATAAATAAATGCAATAAAATTTGTCAAACGTGAATTTAAGGTTTTGAGTAACTACTCAATATAATTTGGAATTAACTCACAATTTCATATAGGACTAAATTAATTAACAACAACATTACAACAACAACATTATTACATTATTATCATTATATTCAAAATTCCACAAAAATACACAATAATAGCATATTGATATTGTGAAATAATTTATTAAAATGGGTTAAAATCTGCTATATTATTATATAGATTTATTACTCACGAGTATGTATCCTTTTCAAAAGTTAATTTGATGTGAAAATGCATTATGTTCATTTAGTTATTATTTATTTTTATTATGTATCATCCACATATTCTTACAAGCAATAGACTGAACTTAGTTCTCACTCTACTTTACATTATATCAAATTTAATGATAACTTCAGGTACCACCTAATAGCAGCCATGGTGAAGGACTACTTTTCCTTAGTGGCGGACGTCGGGGGTCTGCCTCACCTCAATGAAGTCTACTTCAAAATCTTCTACGACAGCGGTCTCCGCCGGAAGAACGAATTCTTGAACTACAGAAACTACGTCTATAAAATATTGGACGATCGAAATTTCCACGTCTCTTACCGAAACGAAACGGCATAATCTTGAAAATACAGGGTGTTTCACGAAAAGGTTACACCCCCCTTCATTTTCGCAAAATACAGCGTAAAAAAATTCCGACCAACGCAATTCTTCATGATTTTTCGTGAGGATCTCAGGAAAAATACTTTTGCGCGGAATCGTGCGCAATTGACACTAACTTCATTTTTTCAAATGGAACCCCCCCTTTTTTATTACAGATTTGGATTCTACGTCAAATTTCATGAAAAATTCATACCCACATCGATTTGTTTTATTGCGCGCAACCTGGCTTTTTGAACGCTCTAAGTTGCGCAGTTCCACAATTGCGCAAAAAATAGGTTTTGGAGAACCCTTAGTGTGGCACATGTTTTTTCATCATTTTTTAACGCTGAATCACAGGGTGTCATCCGTTTTGAGAAAAACCAAGATTTAAGAGGAAAAATTAACATTTCTTTCACAAAAACATCAGTTTTGAGGTCGAAATCATGTTTTTTTTTAATTTTCTCACCTCCTTTTGAACCACGGGCTTGGGGCCGTCTACGGTGGAGTTAAAAATAACAACTGACAGCATGATCATGCTTGAACGGAATAAAATTACCTAAAAACTCATAACTATTAACTATTTAAAAAGAGCGATTTTTTCACTAAAAACAACCGAATTATTGGCCGCTATTTTGAAAAATTCCAGTCAAATTAAAAAACGGATGTCACCATGTGATTTAGCGTTAAAAAATGATGAAAAAACATGTGCCACACTAAGGGTTCTCCAAAATCTAATTTTTGTGCAATTGTGGAGTTGCGCAACTTAGAGCGTTCAAAAAGCCAGGTTGCGCGCAATAAAACAAATCGATGTGGGTATGAATTTCTCATGAAATTTGACGTAGAATCATAATCTGTAATAAAAAAGGGGGAGTTCCATTTGAAAAAATGAAGTTAGTGTCAATTGCGCACGATTCCTCACGAAAAATCATGAAGAATTGCGTTGGTCGGAATTTTTTTACGCTGTATTTTGCGAAAATGAAGGGGGTGTAACCTTTTCGTGAAACACCCTGTATACATAATATTCATGAAGTTATTACTTTATATATTTTACTACTTATTTTATAAGACTTGAAAAAAGGTGTCTATTGCCACTTATGTTTGGAGAAAATACTTCAAAAAATCAAGTTTTGAGCGCTTTTGACGATTCTAGACCACTGTGCGTCGCGTCGTACTGGTGAATAATTTTAAAAATTGAACGTACTCGTACATTTCTGTTTTGTAAAAAGCACAATAATGATGAAAACAGAGTTAAAATGAAATCGATGTTTATTTATTGTAAAGGCGGATACGAGGGAATATGGCGCACGGAAATCTAGCCGTTTTGCTTTCTATTCGTGTAAAGAATAAAAATACGAACTGATTCGACATATTATACGAGTTTGGGCCGATTGAAAATATTTATGTCATGCGTTCAAATATAAACTGACAAAAATGGCTTTTTGTCGAGATTACACTGTTTTTATTACATTTTTTTTACCGTTTGTCCCGATTAGTAAAATCTATTATGGTAGTTCTATTCTTGAATTAGTAACAAAATGTGTTTTCGTAGGATCTCATCACGTCTGACTTTGAGATAAAAAGTGGTAAGAATTGACGATTTGGAGTTTGTTCATCACAGGCCTCTCTTTCATTACAGCCCTCGCAATAATCTTGTCAACTAGTAGGTAATTCTAACGATACAAAATGATTATTTTAAATGAACACTAACAATATGAGTATTTTGTGCACCAACAATGTAGAAATACACAACGTAGGTATTTTTCTTGACCTTGAGTACTGTTGAGGCACTGTAATTCCATGTGCGATGGTTTGAGACAAATCTTCTCCTAGTATTCTTATCTACCTGTACTCATTAGTGTTTATACTGTAGTTATTAGAGTTCTGTTGACATTACTTGGAATTAGGACTAAGATTAGAATTGTGTAAGTGATCTAGCACAGAGATTGGAATTAGGAGGGTGATTAGAACTAGGATTAGAATCAGGTAGGTAATTAGAACTAGAATTAGAATTACTTAGATAGATAATTAGGACTCAGATTAGAATTAGGTACATAATTAAGACTAAGATTAGAATTAGGTATGTGATCTAGGACTGGGATTAGAATTAGGTGGGTAATTAGAACTAGGATTAGAATTAGGTAGATAATTAGAACTAGGATTAGAATTAGCTACATAATTAGGACTAAGATTAGAAATAGGTATGTGATCTAGGACTAGGATTAGATTAGGTGGATAATTAGAACTAGGATTAGAATCAGGTTGGTAATTAGAACTAAAATTAGAATTACTTAGATAGATAATTATGACTAAGATTGGAATTAGGTACAAGATCTAACACAGGGATCGGAATTAGGTTGGTAATTAAGTTGGTAAATAGATCTACCTTCTACAATGTTCAATAAAGTGTTTTTTCTCTAAAAAAAATTAGATCTATGGTTAATCTAAATCGTATGTGATAAGAAGATAGGTACCTGGTAATTAGGACTAGAATTATAATTATATTGATAGTTAGAAATATGATTAGAATTAGCTTGATACTTAAAATCAAGATTAAAATTAGGTGATAATTAGAACTAGAATTGAAATTAGGTTAGTAATTAGAACCAAGATTAGAATTATGTAGGTATTAGAACTAAATTTTGATTCATGTAGGTAATTAAAATCACGATTATTTCATGTATGTGATAAGAATTGGAAGGGTAATTGGGACTAGGATTAGAACTAGGCTGGTAGGCTGGTATGATTAGAATTAGATTGGTGATCCTGGACGTTTTGAAGGTTGATGCTCTCGTAATGCATATAACTTCAACGCGCTAACTTGTAAATAGATAGAATGAGAATTAACAATATTGTTTTTTGGGAGTTGTGTTTTTTGCACCAATTAATAACAATTACGATTTCTATTTAATCTGTTGTTACCTAATTATTAGCTGAGTCAATTTCATCTCCACAAAAAAATATTCACCTTACAAGACAAAAATTGAACTAATTTATTTCACTATGAAGGAAGTAGATCGATCCGAAATCAGTATGACTCATAACTGACCAAGTTAAGAACTTTGTCGCCTTTCTAAAAAAATATTTTAGGCCTAGTCGAATTCGGTGTAGCCGTTCTAACGGGATTGAAGGACACGCAGAGTCGAACAGACGGACTGAGCGAAAAATATTATCATAGATTGGCAATGGGAATACTTGGTTCATTTAGATCTATCCCGTAGAAGTTCTCTGGGCGAGAATGAGGTAGAACCCGTTTCTCTTCAAGGACTCGCTGGACTTCCTTCAGACTCGTAAAACCGCCGTTTTATTGTCACTCGATCCCCAGATGGTGGCTCTTCAGTTAGCGAGTACGCGGCGGAGTGTCAGGATCAGCTGCAACTTCCAGTAAGTTTAGTAAGATTAGTAAACTTTATTCTTCAGTAGGCTGCTAATAGAAACCTGCTGTCCACAAAGTGGATCGGGATTTTCACAGGACTCCTTAAACCGACTTTCTTTTGGAAGGAGGAAAGACATTAACATGTCCACAAAGTGGAACCAAATACGATTCTAAACTTGCCAAACAATTTGTGAGCTATTCCTATAAAATGATGCTAAAATTTTTATTCGTACGTTTAGTTAATAATTTTGAAAAAAACACGTCTTTTTCAAAATTAAGTCTTGAAAACGATCGGAAAAATTGTCGCAGATCAAGTTTTAGCGTAGGCTATCAATTTCTGGGTTAAATGAGACCAACCTCAACAATTCAACCTTATTTAAATTGGATTTTTTTCTTGGTAATTTTTTTTTTTTTTGTTTTTTTTTTTAAATTTAAACACAATTTATTTTCAACAACTCAGATTTGATCTGTAATATACCCAATACATATATTTTTTCTTAATTCTGCCTCAGAAAAATTCATAAAATTATCCATTTGTTAATTTACCTATATATTTTCAAAATTTTCATATTTTTTCAGAAATATCAACTTTTTACGATCTCGTTTTGGAAGATGATTTATCTATTTCATTATGAGCCTAAACAATATTGAAAATTCCATTTACTGTGTACCCAAATAGGAAAATAGTATCGATTTACCCAAACAAAACGAGCCCATGACGCCTAAATGGAGCATTTCAAAACTGACTGTTTAAAGATTCACTGAAATATTTGTGTATGTATGCGAAATCCATTTCCGAGAAGTTAGTTTTGAAATTCAGGTGAATACATTTGCTGTGGACGACTTTATTCGATGGGGACTTTATGTTGTCTTTAACTCCTCATATTGCCATCTTTGTTCAATCGTATTCATACCTTTATATTATTGTGCATTGAAGGGCATTTGAGTTAGAATTGTTTACCAACCGAACAAATGCGTTTTATTTTTCCTTATAATAATCTATATTCATAAAACCCCAACCGTATATAGGTACGTATGTCGTCCGAGCGTGGGGGTTCGATTCCAGACCGTGACATACATTTTTTTTTTCTTTTAATAAATTACGTGTTTATATTCGATTTGTTTTTGCCTGATTTTAGCAGGATTTTCAGCTAAGACACATAAAAATGCAGTTAAATAATCGATCATTTCTCCGAGAAGCCCCAAGGTGACAGGTGTATAATAGAAAAATAACTTACAAGACGGTTTTAGTAGAAATTCATCCGCCCAACCACCTTGATAAAACCTTATCGGCCCCAGAAATTACAACATGTTATTTATATTCTGAATATAAATTTTCTTTAGTCGTGGTGATCTTGTGACGTACGATGCATACTTTTTTTTTAGTACTCCCCTTAACAATATAATTTAACGAGATGAGTCTCTTTTTTAAACTTTACGAATTGACGATTCTGATGACACGCGTTTTCTAAGGTTGAATATGTATAGGAAGAGAAAATAAGGCTTTATACGAGACAGACAAGTGGGGGAAGGGTAACGGGGATAACGACGAATAGACGCGTCCGCCTTTAGTCTCGGTTATCTTGAACAATCAAGGATCACCTCTTTGTTCGAATATTCGACCGGCAGTATCTGGAGCTACGCAACACTTGAGCCGACAATGCAAGAGGTGAGCGATCTGTACGATGTTATGTAATATTTCAATTTGAACTCTTCATTAAAATGTTATAACAGTTATTCCATTGTTGAAGGGTGAAATTTTTCGATTCATTTCGGTCGTTTTACGGGAGTTTTCGACATTGTAAGAGCCCTTGCTGTCCTAGTATGACCTCCCTTTTTGTCAAGTTAAGGGTTTCAAAATTAAATTCGTATTGCACGAAACATATCTACGTATAGGTAAAATGCATTGTAGCAGTATAAGGTAGTTCAAAAGCTGCACTAAATCAAAAGCATACCGGTTATTCTTTCTACCAAAAGAGGAATCATTTTTGAAGTTTGAAGGGTTGTCCAATATAGGGAGAGAGCATGGTTCAGCTGTGGCCGAGCGAGTTCCGCCATGTGTCCCTGGAGACGAGACTCGGACCGGTTACGGGGCCGTGAGTTCGGGGCTCGCCTCGGGAGCATATTTTCGGGTAAGTCGGCAGTTCCTCCTCGTCCCAACCCAGGGCGGTGAGGCCAATGAGCAAAATCATTTGAACAAATTCTGATCTTCCCTTATCAAGACAGCTGATGACGTCCGCAACGCCAGGAATGGCAGTCGGACGAAAATCCAACCTGAAATGATTGTTTACTTTACTTACTTACTTTATAGGGAGAGAGCATGGCCTGTTTGTGTTTTATTCGTCTACACAGCAAACCGTATTAGCAACGCAAGCCAATTGATTGGCAAATTCAAATATCATAATTCGGGAACCCAAGTTCTCCAACTACAAGTTGATAAAAATTCGTGAATGAATAAATGATTAATCGGACGTTAAAAACCCTGATAAAGGAAATGCCCATAACAGGGCACTCTTGAGTGCCATATTAGGCAACCCAATTCAGAGTTCGTTCTTCTATTTATCATCACTGGGGGGCGACGCCGTAGTGCACCCATTATGAACAATAACTAGGTACACTATTTTATGCATCGGAGTCTTCGCCCCAAAAAATAAGGAGGAGATTCTTCAGTTTGGTGTGTCATGGCGAGGCTATTTTGAACCCCGCATTTTCGTTATAGTGCACCACTTCCAGAAAATTTAAAAATTATTTGCCTATAGTTTTGCTTGAAATAAATTTTATAATATAATAAGCTTGGGCGAAGGACTCGAATTCCGACACCTTACGGAAATTTTTCCGTTACACCGAGCTGTATTCGTTATTTTCCAAGAAAGTAAAATCATCTTCAATTTCAAAAGTTTTTTCTCCTAATTTTGACGCCTTCAAGAATATATTGTTCCTAATACTAACGTACTTACATTATTCCTAGGCTGAAAAAATTCTTCCCAAATTATCGGCAATTCATCAAAGACAAATTCAAATTAACAACACACACATACATATTTTTTGTGTAGTGAAGCCAACATTTTCCTAAAACTATCATTCATGACAAGATAGAACAATCAGAGTAAGTAAACGCTAGACTGAGAATCAGATATTATAATATTGCTATCAATCTCAAGAACCTAAAAGAACCTAGCTACCTATTTACCTACTTATATGTGAGGCGGAAAGCGAAAAGAGACCTCTTGTTGGCAAAGCTGATTTCGAGGAGAAGGCTAAAAACTGGAAAACCAGTCGAAAGTATCTATTTTTCACTTTCTATCAATTATTGATCCTTGGATCCTCTAGAACCCAAGTGTATAGGCCTGAAAGATCGAATCGAATCGAAAGTAACCTAAATAAGAAAATATCGGTTTAAGAATCTAAGAATTTAAGGTAGCATTTTGAAATTTATGGTCGTTTTTCTCAAAATCCATTTTTTCTGTTATAAAACACTGAAATACTGCAGCTTCGTCATTTTTTGAGCTACAAAGATGCTTTTGGTCTTAAATTCTTCATAAATCATCATCCATTTTCTTCATAATCTATACAGATTGAGAAAATAGCAATAACTCCATTTCGACGAACGCCGACAAGAGGTTCCTTTTCGCTTTCCGCCTCACATATTGGGTTAATAATCAGATACAATAGGTTTAAACGACAAAAAAAATAATGAAAATAGAAAGAACACAAATATGATTAAAAACACATGATATCGACAGTTTGAATGAAAAAAAAATTTAAATTGCCACTTATCAATCCATTGACAATGGGTTGGGAAATTAGTACCTCTTATTAAGAAGAGGTGACTCACTTTCTTAGCCAAACAGTATGAACCATCAAATCTCGACGCAAGACTGAAAAATGTCCATCAACAGCTTATGATTTTCAGGCCAACTTGGACAAGCCTTCCAACATAAAAACTGAATAAGTAATTATTTGACATTTTGGCACCAAGTTTAAATTTTTACCAATATTTAAAGCCTAATTTTTCACATGCTATAGTTAAGGTGTGGATTCGGGTCCTGTTCCCCTATTTTCCGGTATTAAAAAATATACGACTCTCGACGGTTACCATCAACAAAAGTAATTTCACGATACTCAACCTACCTGAACTCACGAGCGTGTTTACAAGACCGGGTGACGACACCGTGACCAGCTGAAACCCATTAATAAAGACAACTTGAAAACAGGTGTCGGACGAGGTTGTTCCTTAAGCAATCAGAAACAACTTCCCCAGAGCCCCTTGCGAAATATTTATTCCAAAATTTGCTCAATACCTACCCACTGAAAACCAGTTCACAAAATTATTTGAGTGCAAATTCGTGGTATCTCTTTTGTCAACAAATTAAAATCGACAAACTTTGAAAATACCACATTTGGCTCAAACTTGAAGTATTTATTTCGAAGTTAGCTGCGAGGTAGATAAATAAATGCCTATACATACATTTTGCAAGTGTTCTCAGGAAATGTATCCCTGCTCCGTCGATCTGTAGTTTGAGTGAGGCAGGTTCCCGATCAAAGATCGCCCATCAAGTTGAACGTAGACCACGAAGCGGTTCATAGTTAGAGGTACAATATTGACTGGTTCGATCAGTGATCGCCTATCAAGTCAATTTTATACCTGAGTTTGGAAATGAAATCAATCGTTTGAGTGAAAGATTGCTGCCATCACCCACAGGCTACCACTTAGGGTTGGGACATCGATGTCTATAATATCGCAACATCGATGATTTGGTCGTAACATCAATGTTTTACACCCGATGGTCTGATAACATCGTTTGATAAATTTGATTTACTTGGTACTGAAAGGAAAGCAGACAAAATCCAATTCCAGGCCAGATAACTTCATTGAATTTACTTTGAATTAGAAGAACACCTCCAACCTTTCAATAATCACTTTATATAACAAGATAATTACTGGAAAACAATAGATAAAAGTATCTTTATGCTTGAAACAATAACTGAAATGGAGTAGATATTTGATATCGAAATGAAGTGCATAAAAATCGGATAACTAATCACGAATGAAAAAAGTTATAATGAAGTAGGTTATCCAGTAAGATAAAATCACGTTAAAAGAAAGCATAATATCCACTTCTTATGAATGGAGGAAGAGCAGCCTCATCAGGTTTTCTCCCTTGATTCTAATTAATTGACAAATGAATTAAATTTCCTGCTTTTTAAAAATATCGATTTTTTACCTTACGTTGTTATTGACATCGATGTTTTTCATACGATGTTTCATCGATATCGATGTTTCCGTGACAAATCGACATCGACATCGAAGTTTTCCGTTCGATGTCCCATCCCTATGAGAGGCTATGTCAATGTTTATTTCAGTAAATTCTTAGTGGTCTCCCAGGAAATTTATTGTATTTTCTCTTTTGAACCACAACTTTTGATCAAGTGATAGAAGAAACTTTTTTATCATTTAAAATTGTTAACTTTTAACACTTTAATTTTTAAATTTCTTAACATTAAAGTAAAATTAAAGAAAATTAAGTTTTAATTTTAAAATTTTAAAATAATTTAAAATTTAAAATAATTAATCTTTAAAAAACGAACAAAATTAATCTTTAAAAAAATAAACCCAACTTTTCACAAATGAATTCAATCTTATTACACATAAATTTAAATTTCACAAATAAAATCAATCTTTTGGCAAATAGAACTAAAAATTTTACAAATAAATTTAAACATTTTACAAATAAATTTAAACCTCCCTACTGCAGTAAAGCTCTCAATGACCTCGGTGAACTGTGTCTTTTGAATGGGTAGCGCGAATGTCTTCCCTATGATATTCAGAAGATTCTCTTGGTCGGAGGAGCGGTGGAGGCGAATCTCTTTTCGAAGGGCGTCTCATCTCTCCCGGAAATCCTTTATCCCTACGAGAAGTTCTGTGACCTGATTAATTTATACAATCAGATTTTTCGTTGCGTACAAAGTAAAATGTGTGAGTCAGACTCGGTTTTCATCAATTTAACTTCAGCTACGATTGGACAATGTGTTCATTAGAAGAGCTTGTTCACCTCATCATTAGTGTTGTGATTGCGTGTATTCGAGTGAGGGCGATGGTCCTCTTGATGCGCTGATTTGTAAACTAGCGTGAACCCTACTCAACGGAGAGATTGATCCCTAAGCCTATGGCTTTGTCACTACATCTGCGGCGCCTCGCGGCCGACCGTCCAGATAAGTGCTTGAATTGTCTATCCGCAAACCTCGGCATCTGGACCCAGACCTACCGGCGGGAAGTGGAGCATTTACCTAATGAAGCCTAGGGTTCTGGAGAGGTCCCTAAGGGGAGACAGAGGTTCGGTGCTTTTATGGGGCAAACCATTCCCTCTGCAGAACTGGGCCATAGGTAAGGTGAAGGCAAGAAATGATAAGTCGGATTGACTAGGTACGAATGCAAGTAGGAAGACCCCAGACTGCGGCTTACGTACTCTAGCAATTATGGTGAGGGGAGAGTGAAAAAGAGGTGACGTCAGATGACGTGTTCTTTCCCTTCCTCACCTCATCCGCGTTGGTGATGACTCATGCCACTCTGGGTTTTCCTACACCTTACTTTATTGGAGAACTAACGAACATAGATGTATGAAATTACAATTAGAAAGGTTAATGTTTCTGAATACGTTATTTTTCTTTGCCCTTTTCTTTTTTCATGTTCTTGTTCTTTGTTTAAAAACATAATATGCGCTTAAAAGCGTTTAAAAATCAAACTTACCTACTGCAGCTGAAAACTTTAATTTATTTGTAAATTGTCTATTTCTAAAAAGTTTAATTTAATTTGCAAAGAGATTAATTAATTTTATTTGAAACAAGATTAACTCTATTTGTAAAATTTACAAATTGTATTTAATGCAATATAAGCAACATTTCTGCCCTACACACTCAGTTTAAAAAATACCATTCCGAATGCTCTATTAAGCTGCAATATTCAGGAGGGGAAAATGAAAAATTTGAGCAAAAGAAAAAAAAAAGTTTTTGGCACTTTTCTCAGTTTGAAAAAAAACGACATGCTTTTTGTCAAGACAACGCAAATTATCGTTTTTTAAGGAAAGTAGTGCGGTGTACGAAAGTGTGAGTATCCTCGCGCTTCGTTAACATCAGTTTCGTCGAAATACCTCGTTGTTATGGGGAAAAGCTTCTCCGTGCTTTTGAAATGTAAACTTGTGGTACCTAGGACATGGAAATGTAACGAATGGCTGTTTGTCTCTTGATAGTAACGAATAAATAAACACATTTAAGTCAGGGTGTCGTCATGAAGAAAAGGCAGTAGCTTGTGGGGTAGGTACTCTACCATGTACTCCCCCTACAACTTGACATACTATCGTTTTGCCTTGGAAGCTCCCTTGAGAAGGCATTTGAGTGACATGGAGTAACAAATCTGATACTATTGATATTATGTACGCGTACATTGTATTTTGAAAAATACTTTATAATTTTTAGAAACCAACCATGAGAATCTGCATCATCGGGTTTGGATGCGCAGGGCTGGCCGCGGCTCGCCATGTTTCTGCTGATCCCAACCACGAATGTGTGGTTTTTGAGCAGTCAGATCGTCTTGGCGGCACCTGGGTGTACACTGACAGTGTCGGAACGGGCCCCTACGGTCTCCCAATACACACCAGCATGTACAAAGGACTGAGGTAAGCCGTTTCATGTAAACAAAAACGTATAAATCGAGCCAACTCATTCATAACCAGGTATAGGTTAGAACTTCAATACCTAACTCATAAATAGTGCATGACGCGTAATTTTCAATGGGCTGGTAGCTTTGATGACAATATTTGCATCGTGACATTACCGCCCTTATCAGAGGGTCCCGAAGAGACTCATTTGTGGGAAATAACTGAACGGATTACCTCAAAATGGCTCAGCCATTGTATTGATTGAATATGTTTCGTCATTTTGAATTTCAATGGTTCATTAATTTATTCGAAAAAAACAAAATAATTTTAAAAAATTTCAAAAATGTACAGAATTTTTTTTTTTTTCAAAATAAAAATTGTCACTTCCACCCTATTTTAAATATTTTTGAACGATTTTGGTTCCATGTCAGCTGGTCATTGCACCAATTTTAACCAAATTTGTTAACTTTAACAATATTTTGATGTCGTTTTTCCGTTGTTTATGATGATTACAGGACGAACCTTCCGAAAGAAGTGATGGGTTACCCGGATTTCCCCATCCCTGAACAAGACTTGTCGTACATTCCTTCCAACGATATCGTCAGCTTTTTGGAAAAATACGCAGACCATTTCAACCTAAAGCAGTATGTCAAGGTGAGCCATCAGAAATACGGAGGATGCCCGTTTCATATTTATTGGGCAACTCAGTCACTCATGTTCTTGCACTCTCTGTTTCTGTCTTGATTTTAGTTCGAGCACCACGTGAAACTCGTTGAGCCGAAAGGTAGCCAATGGGAAGTAACAGTCGTGGACCTACCGAAAAATGAAGAGAAAGTTTACATATTTGATGCCGTAATGGTTTGTAATGGGTATGTTGTCATTATGATTATTCATGTAGAATTTTGGTGGCAAGGAAGTTAGGAGATATTTGCCTCTAGAGGCGCCCTCTTTCACCCCCAAGTATGGCAAAAATTACCACTTCTTTCGGGAAATGTATTCCTTTTATTAGACCTTAAGGGCCCTTTGAAACTAGATTGGAGAACCAGGTAAGAGTAAATCAGAAGGCCATAGAGGAGATAAATGTATTTCTGTTGCTCCCTTCTTCTTCTGAACGACCCTGAAGCTCTGATGGAGACTGATGGGCATTTTTTTGAGAAGAGGAGATTCTTTCCTTTTTGACCACTTTCCCGATTGTCGACTTGATCAATTTAATGTATAAGAAGTGAGGGTCACAATGCACAGACCTCTCTTCGTAGTGAGACATTCGCACTCAAAGGCTCCACCATGCTTAGTTAATAAGGTTGCTTACTTGACCAAAAAAGGGGTAGTTTGTAAGTCGGCTAAGAAAGTAAGCTGGTGAACAAAAGTTCATTCATATTATTCAGTCAACCTCATAGTAGTGACTGTCATGACAGTATACAGGGTGTCTACACTTAAGATAAGCATAACTTCAGGGTTTGATTCTACAAGTATTTCCAACAAAAAAGCCCCTATCAATTTTCTTTTCATCCACTCAAAATTCCTTTTTTTCACTTTAAAATTTTTTTCGCGTTTTCGACCTTACGGCATTAATATGGTTATAACTCCCATATTTCTCATGAAAATTCAAATCTAACAACACCTTTGGAAAGAGCGTTAAATTTCTGAGCTACCAAGTGTAAAACCAAAATCTTTCAGAAATAAAATAGTTTCAAAAAATCAAGTCAAAAAGCAAACTTTAAATTTTTTTCGAAACTTGACTTTTTTTACCAAAGTTTTCATTCTAAATCCCTGCCCATTTCGATGGGCGCTCTTCGGAAAAAAACTTGCTTAAATTGTCAGCTTCAAGTCTATCAAGTTTTTAAAAAAAATTCAAATTGGAAAAGTGAATCAAGTTTTAAAGCAAGAAAACGTGAGTTTTACTAGAGAATCAAGTGTTTTACGCGGTGTCCGACCACAAGATGACTTGACGAGTTTGGTATCATTTCCTACGTAATTTTTCTCGCTGAATCCAATGGTGATATTTTTGAATAATTCTGACTGCTAGAAATTGGATTTTTCGAGAGAAAAAACTTCGTTTTTTGTACTTTTGAAATACGAATTATTCGTAGATATGGTACTGTGCATAAAGTAACACCTTTCTACTCAATAAAAGCATCAATAAGCTCGAAGGTTGAGCTTTTATTGAGTAGAACGGCGTTACTTTATGCTCACTACCATATCTACGAATAATGCGTATTTTATGTACAAAAAATGAAGGTTTTCTTCGGAAAATCCACTTTCTAGCAGTGGAACATAGGAAATGATACCAAACTCGTCAAGATTGAGGGAGACCATAAACCGCTTAAAACATTAGATTTTCTTGGCATTCAAACCTGATTTACTCTTCCAATTTGAATTTTAAAAAGAAAAATTCATAGTGATTCATAGTGAAAATTCAATTTAAGAAGAGTCATATTTCGAAAAAAATTTGAAGTTTGATTTTTGACTCGATTTTTTGGAAATGGTTTATTGCTAAAAGATTTTGGTATTAGACTAGGTAGCTTGGAAATTTAACGTCCTTTCCAACGATATCCCTAAATTTGAATTTACTTGGTGAATAATAGGAGTTATGATAGTTTTAATGACCAAAAAAGCCATTTTGAGTGGTTTAAGAAAAAATTGCTAGGAGATGTTTTTTGTTGGAAATACCTTGTAGAATTGTACCCTGAAGTTATGCCCAACTCAAGTGTATAGTGACAGTGGCATTGGTGACGTTATATTTCAAGGAGTCTAATCTACCTTCAGCCACGCGATAGAAATTCCCCATTTTTGCCAGCCAATTTTCCCTTATAAAGTAACCCATTTCACGAGTACCCACTTTTTCCTACTAAACCTATTTATTCTACGGCTTTCAGACATTACCACACTCCCTGGTACCCTGTGATCAAAGGAATGGACGGATTCACGGGACAAGCTATGCACAGTCACGACTACAGGGACCCACAGCCCTTCACAGGCAAGAGAGTTGCCGTCATCGGCGCGGGACCTTCCGGCATAGATCTTGCTCTGGAGATTGCTAAAACAGCCACCAAAGTTAGTCTCAGTACCTAAAAAATTACTTAATTTTATACAAATATTAACAATATTACATTTCACTGCAAATTTTTCAAATTTCGGTTTCAACTACAGTTGGATGCTAACTTTTCTTTTAAGAGTTAATTTAATATTGTACATCAACCGACCTTAAATATTACTGCAATTATTCTTGCCCAAATTTTCAGTTTATCAGTTGATCGTAAAAATCAATAAAAACTCAGCCCTTCGGGCCTCACCAGGGGACAAGCCCCCTGGAGCCCAGGATGATTTTCGCTTAGAGCCAATTCAAGAAACATGGAACATGCTTTAGCCACGCTTTCTTATTCTGTTTAATTTTATTTTGTTATTTGGAAGAATGCGATCAAACCTATTCTTGTATATCGATAAGCTTTTAAAAAATCGGTCTTCAGGTAGGAAGGTATTGTAATGGAAGTATCGCATAGGTTACACCACGTTACACGATCCTCAGTTCTGAATAAACGACTAAGCAAAATTTCGTAACTCGATACCGTTCCCGAAAAACGTAACACTTTTGCCATTTGAGTCAAGGCTAAAGCATGTTCCATGCTGAAATCCATTGAAGTGAATTATTCAAAACATACGTTGAATTCCCAGGTGTTTTTGAGCAGACATCGAGGAGGTGATGACATACAAAATGTGTTTCCCGAAAACGCCGAGATGAAATTTGAAATCGTCGAAATAAAAGGGAACAAAGTCATTTTCGACGAAGGTTCGGAAGCTGAGGTGGACGTCATCTTTTACTGTACAGGTTGGTGCCATAATTATCCAAAACTGTTGCATTTCGTCTAAAAATAGAAAACAATCATCATTAAGGTAAATATTCTATATAAATTGGACGATGGTTTTGAAAAATGGTGTCCATAATATGGCCACATTTTGACAATAAACAGATGGGCAGACCTGGAGACACTTGTAGTGGTCACAAAACCAAATTTGTTCTAAATGCTGCAAAATGCCAAATGTAGTGAAAATTGGGATTTTGGAAGATGTAGTACAGAAGCTTTAGCTACATCTGCCTCAGTTATATTGACTCATTGTGACATGTTGATTCATTAGGAATCTGTATCGTACAGGTACGACCGTAATGTAGCTGTTCCCCAAGCTACTGGGGGTGCTTGCTCCCAACTCATAGGGACAACCCGATCAGGGATGGCTAAGGTGGACCTTAATCTTGTTATATCTTACACTATACATATAGTGTAGACAGAGTGTCCAAGTAACTATGCTCCCCCCACTTATTTTCTCTAACTGCACGAAAAAAAAATTTACCAACGCTATTCTTCGTAATTTTGGTTTATTATTTTCAATAATGAACTTTTGGAATCGACCAGGAAAATTGTTTTTCTAACTCTTCCTCAAAATTTGTTGGTTTACGTTTCAAGGTAGAATCCGAAAATCGAGTAAAAATTTGGCCGACCGTCCGCCGCACGCCGTATTGCCCACTTAGCATTGACCGATTTTGATGAAATTTGGTATGTAGGCTCCTTTTCGAGTCTAGTTGTGCTCCGAAGATTTTGGTTGATGTAAGTCACTTCTAAGGGTCAAAAAATAAATTTTGAAATTTTGAAAACGCCCCGACTCAAAAAATTTTGATATAAAGGTATTGTTTTTTCATTTATTTAAGATAGTATAGAATTTTTAGAATTTTTGAGACCACGCTGAGCTCTTTAGGACAAACCGTGCGCTCCCTACGAGTATTTAAGGTTTGGACGTACGATAAATCAGAAACACGAGTGTGAATCGCAAAAAGGCCTAATCTCCGTTCAAATTTTAGCTGACCGAAATGCGATCGATGTTTTTCTTCATGTTGGATGGTTGGTGGCTTTGCAGACGAGAGATCTATATAGAAAAATAATAAAACATTGTGTAATAATTTGCAGCGTTTTTATTATTATTATTCATGTGTATAACACTCTAAAATTATTTTCTTTTGCACATTTCTGGACAAGACCTTTTCTGCTATTGTCATATCGTGGATGGGTGCCTCACCGCGTTCTCTCACAATAACATTTCAGTTCCATGACGGAGACTAGGCTTTCATAACTTGTATTTATTCAATCCATAAAACTTCAGTAATAATACTGTTTGACTGGTTCAGTAACATCTTGATTCATCAGGAATTTGGACGTATAAATTCTTAGTTAGCATTCAAGTACCTACATAGAATTTGACAACCGTAAATCAAGTATTTTTCGTTAAATCCTACATTTTAAAAACTGAACGATACATAACTACAGTGAGCTACTACCTACCCTAAGAATAAGGAACACACATTTATTGAAACCGAACTAAAATTTATCATCGCTACCTATAGTCTCTGATTGGTGTTTTAACAATGTAGAATCAATTGTTTCAATTCATAATTTTCTGCCAATTTTGAGATTTTATATAAATAATCTGATTATTGACTAAAGGTGTTTTTGTTTTTCAGGTTATAAATACAATTTTCCATTCCTGTCTGAGAAGTGTGGGATCAAGGTGGTAGATAACTGCGTTCAGCCGCTCTACAAGCATCTTATTCACATCGAGCACCAAACCATGAGTCTCATCGGGCTGCCCTACTACGTTTGCGCAAATTCTCTATTCGACCTACAGGTAATATACGCTTGAATTTAAATCAATATAAATTGACGTTATGAACTTGGTAGGTCTTGGAAATGTAGGCAGAGCAAAAACACTCATCTTCTTGAATCTTCTCTGGGAACAAACAAGAAACGAACATCCACCAACCCATAGTAACACAAAACGTGAAGTTTAGTACAAGACGTAAACCGAGGAAAGGGCTCCCAAGACGAACTTTTTTCTACAGTGAAAATAGCGGTCAATCAGTTAACAATCTCATTAGAAGTTCACAATTATACTTAACCTTGCTTGGGGTTAATAAGAACTTCATTACTCTACAGATCCGAAAATGGTACCTGCAATATCATCTACTGGATTCCAACATTTTGGTAAAGGTTATCTTGCTACTAAAGATTCTGCAGTTCGGAGTTTTATCATACCTTCCTCACAAACTGCTCCGTATATTTCCCTTATGACCTTCCTCTCTCGAACCTTCATGGTTTCCTGTATCTTAGCAGGAAAAACTCCAGCTTTCAAAGCCATAGATGATAGGTCGTGTAATGGACTCATCATCACATTTAGGTCGTAAAAACTATCTTGGATTTCAGAAGGCTGCAGCCCAAAATACGCCAGTTTGGTGACACACCAGCTACTATTGTATCAAACCGCTCAGTTCTGTTTAATTGATAGAGTACCTCTGGCAGAAGGGTTTCACTCAAGCCGGAAATCAAAATGGAGTAATAGAGGTTTCTACATCACCGGTTGGTGTGTTATTTTTGAGATTCTGAAACATGAGTGTTGGAGCCAGAGTCCTGGCGTTCCACAGGCCGTTGAGGTCACCAGTGTTAAACTGCTGGAACCTCAAGCTGTATTGTGATGGAGAAAACCTTGAAATGTAAAGGAACCGTAACAAACTCTTGAAATGCATTTCTTAGCTTATAAACTAGATCAACATTCGGGGATATGTCTACTAAAGTATCTATTAGTTTTGTACTTAGAATTAATCCTATTGAATGCTTTGGCATAAAAAGTTGACTTGAATCGCTTGCTTAAGTACGGATGTCTTTGTGGCTCTCGAGTTGTCGTCAACAAGACATAAATATGGAGAGAAGTTCTCTTACTAAAGAGTATTCAATATTCCAATATTACTTCCTTATCCAGGTGAGGTTTGTGCTCAAGTTCCTGAAGGGAGAAATCAAGCTGCCAAGTAAAGAAGAAATGTACGAGGACACGGAGGAAGAGATGGCCAGGAGGAAAAACAAGGGTCTCAAAAGGAAGCAGTTCCACATGATGGGAAACATGCAAGGAGATTACTATACAGAACTTGCCGAAGCTGGTAAGTTGATAGATTTCACACGTCAAAATCACAGTTTCTTAAACAAATCCTATAACATCCGGGTAGCTGCTTTACCCATGTCCTGACGTGGTGTACGGTGTGGGCATAGTGCCACGAAGTTACGTGAATTAGGAGTCTCTGCTGGAGTACTCCGTAGCGTCACCACCCGCGTTTTGCTTGGCTCTTACCTGAATTGGTGGTCATGCCAACGAGGCACCTTACTACCAAAAACACATAATTTTGCGACTGATTTTGGTCACTGTTGATGCTGTCTGGCAGAAATAAATAAATCCACGCTTTTTCGTAATATTATGTCCTACATCATAATAGTACCTAATAACTCATAATAGCACCTAATAACTCCATAATTCTCCGAATGATTTTGAACACACCTGATGCTCCCATCAGTTCAACGCGCTGTCGTGGTTTTGGCAGCATTAGTGATGATCAGTTCAACCCTTCTTTGTCTCACAGCATAATAATGCCTAACAAATAATCTAATAACAATTCAATTCGCAATGTTTTCAGGAGGACTAGATCCGTTACCTCCAGTGATGGCTCAGCTACACAACCACGCTTCGCAGTCACATTTGGACAATCTGATTTCTTTCAGAGACCACGCCTACAAGATTGTTGACTCCAACACTTTCGTTCAGGTCAAATGAATCATCCTATGAAACAGCAGTTCTGCCTGACTATTAATTTATATACTCTTACCAATGTGATATCCACTCAAGCTTCATGCATAATGAGAGATTTGACGTTTTTGGAACGCATTAGTCACCTCTAAACCCGATTTATGAGCTGCTTCAAAGTAATTCTTGGCTCACCTGCGATATTTTTAGAGAATAAAAATATATTTCTGACAAACATAAGAGTATTTTCGTATTGCCTTTGAACATTTGGTTTGTGTATGTATATAAAAAAAAAAGCTAGAAATCATTCAGATGAAAATTAGGCTTTAAACAGAGATGAAATTACTTATTAAAGGTCGTGAACTCCGAAATTTTGAAAATGCAATTAAGTCGGTAGTATTTTCCCCTCTAGGAGCAGAGAGACTGGACAGCAATTGAAGACAGCAGTCGATGATTTCACACAGGATGGTATAAGAAGCGAATAATTACCACACTTTCAATTTTGCTAGGTAAAACTTGACTAATGAGATGATGCTTGACCTGAATCTTTCGCATCAAGCACCCAACTAACTGCGAGGAACGTCTTCCTGGCCTCCCCTCTTCATTCATCATGTAGTTCTGATTACAAAACTCTACAGTATGTTAGGACAACTGAATAGGAATACACCTGCTTTGTTTATTTGTCACCAAGTAGAGACCTTGGTCTAAGAGTCGTTTCACTCGGTGAACCCAGTGAATATTGTCGTTACCTTCAAGCATCCAATGAGAGGGCTTCTCTTCCCACTTCGGTCGACGCCTGCTGTCGCCTGCAGGGCTTCTGCAGTTTTTCAGTTCGTCGTCAAAAGTTGATCCAAAACCAACAGCCAAAAGTTGCAACCCGTCTTCAATTCGTGGTACTACTTTCTGCCCGATTGATGAGATCATCCCATCATCGAATCTAGGCCTCTTCATCATCCGACTGGACCATCATCATCTTCTCACCATCGCCGATCGATCCCTTTTCTTCAGGAAGCAGACATTTGATTCAGCTCTGCATAAGATGAAGAGTTTATTATATTTTGTGGGAAGGATTTACTTATTGATATCTTACTATTCTCGGATTCAAACCCAATCCTTAGCTTTTTATTTGTAAGACTATAATTTCTGTCATCAAAAAGAGCTCCTCGATAGGATTCACCTTTTTTTATGTTTTTAGATCCACTGATGGACCTCGGATTATTTTATCGTTTTTTTTTTTTTTCTTTCAAAATATATTCATAGACTCGAGTTAACCCTCAATAGACCGATAGGCGTCACTCAGGGAAAAGTGCAATGATCTTGTGAGATGTGCTCCGTAGACCCCCTCCACCCCTTCTAACCTCTAACCCAATCCTTCCATCAAGACCCGTGATCTCACATAACCCTTGAGATTAGGTACTTATTGTTCGGCAAGTGACGGATTAAGAGCAAACATATTGTTTAGTAATGCATGCATTCCAGGGGACGTCCCATTGGATAAGCATTAGATCAGTTTAACCAGTTGTTAAGTGATAAAACTGTTTTATAAACGTAATTTATTTATTACTTTAGGCAAGAAATACTGACCCCCCCCCCCCCACCATTATCCACCTTAACATTTCTAGCGGCATGGCAGCCTCGAATCTGAAGAGCATTTTAAAATCCATGATCTACGACACCAAACATGCGAATTCGAGTTCACCCCCCACCCCAACGCCAACAATGGTGCCAATATGGCACCAAAGCGGAAATACGTCGTAACATTGAACTTTCATCTGTTAGTTTTGGTAGGCAGTCCGTCGAGGTTCACATCCGTATTCAAGGTGAAACACAAAAAAAAAACACGAAATAAGCGTTTTATGGCATCATGGCACCATATCCTGGCACCATGGTGGTACAGAGAATAATTCATGAAAATTCGGAGGTATAATGAGAATTTTTCCTCAATTTCAAAGCTTGGGTACAATTAGTAAGCAGTAAAGGAACCGAAATATTAAAAAATCGGATATTTTGTGAATATTATCCCCCCACTCACCCCCTCCCCTTGCGAATTTTGGTACTCTGGTAAAATCATGTACAACTCGGAAGTTATTTGAGTCAAACAAAAAAAGAAACACGCAAATCGGTTGGATATTGAGGCCTGGGCAGAGTTTACAAGATTATGCACGCAAACGCACGTTTTTTAAGCATTAACCCCCCCTTTCCCCCTCTTAAAAAGCAAAATCCAAAATTCCGGCGCCGTAGTGCACAACTAGATAGTATTTGGCGTCAAACGAAAAAAGAACCACGAAAATCGTTTGAGAACTAAGGCCTGGGCAGAGTACACAAGATTATGCCCAAAAACGCACGTTTTTCGAGCATTAACCCCCCCCCTTTAAAGGCAAAATTCGAAATTCCGGCGACGTAGTGCACAACTAGATAGTTTTCCGCGACGAACAATAAAAGAACCAGGAAAATCGGTTGAGAACTAAGGCCTGTGCAGAGTACACAAGATTTTGTTACACACACACACACAGACATACACCTATGGTTTTTTTCGCGGATTTGGATTCAGAATGGTCTAAAACGGATTACTGTGTGGTTATTTTTTTTTTCTGTTGAGTGTTGTCCTCCTTCACCCCAGATCGATCGCATAAGGACGCCCAAGTCTTACTGTGGGACGTCCTAAAAACGCTGCAAATTATTACACAAGGGTTTATTATTTTTCTTTATAGATCACTCGTCAGCAAAGAACATGGCTTTGTCATTGTCACCATCTACCAACCCTAGATACTACCTATCTACCTCTAATAAAACCTTTATCAAAAACGGTGATGAATAAGGAAAAAAACACTCAGAAATAACGAAACTTTGAGCCTAAAATTTATTCTCTTACATTTCACATTTACAACTTGTTTTTTATTATAATTATTCATGTATATAACACTCTAAAATCCTAAAGTTGAAGGTTTTTTAAATTATTTTCTTTTTCACATTTCTGGACAAGTCCTATTCTGCTATTGTCATATCGTGGATGGGTGCCTCACCGCGTTCTTTCACACTCATTTAAGTTCCATCGCGTAGACTAGGCTTTCATAACTTGTATTCAATCCTTAATTCGCAAGCCTTTTTTACGCTTATTAGCAGATCTTTACGGTCTTCCATATAAAAAACTAACACCAATCATTTAAGGCAAGAGAGCTTTGTTTTGTAACATCACTGACAGAGAAATTAAATCATAATTTATTATTACAATATAGGCTTCAAATTAAAACTTTTTTTTCGTAATAAACAGCGTTTAGATTGTTTTATATACACAAAATGCGTATTAACAATAACAAATTAACTTCCCCCAGTACATCCAGGAAGGGAAATTCTTATACATCTCAAATCTACAAGCGCTAAGAAGTTCTGTACAAGACAAATTCAGTGCTAATAGAGTTTTTTTTATTATTCAAGGGGAGAAGGTGATACATTGCATTTTCTATATATGGTAAATTATGAAAAGCGCATAATTGTGTCTCATTCCGTATCTTCCGTCTAAGCTAGTATTCAGGATTGTGCAGTTTTCAACAAGGCGAGCATATTTTTTTCATCCTATACAAATAACTTTATACAATACAATTTTTTGTTAATCAGCATTCACTATACATAAAGGGAGCGATTTCTGTCGTTTTGAGTTTTATTCGTATCTACGGAAATCGTATTTTTAATTGTGTATTCTTAGTTCAGATCAATGAATAGTTGAGAATATTAACAAGGTCATGTGGATATTGGTATTGGTGGACATTGGATGGTCAAGTATGTAATAAGATAATGAGAAAAGTAAACAGAGCAACCATTTCAGGTTGAATTGTCGTCCAACTGCCATTGATGGTGTCGCGGACGTCAACAGCTGTCTTCCAAAGGAAAGATCAGAATTAGTTCTGATGATTTCGCTCATTGCTACGTATTGCCTCGCCCGCTCGAGTAGAGAGGGGTTCACCAACGGCCGAACCCGAAAAATTGTCGTCAACAATCCAGATAATCTCCGGGGCCGACTGGGCTTAACTTGGGCGATTTCATGAAAACTGGTTCATTAGAGAGTTACAATGGCCCTAGATACGGGAAAAAGGGAGATTCGCTGTGAAAACGAGGGGCTTCACCATCGATGTATTATACTGCATAGAATAATAATACAGGTAGAATAATACATCGATGAGCTTCACAGAACCCGTGTGGCCCATGGAACGCTCGGCTTCAAGAGGATCAATGAAATTTACTCAATCGATCAGATTCCTTTGTTTTGAAGTGTTCTATGTATTTTTCTTCGTCTTTTGAATTGCTTCAAAGTGAATTTAAGATTGAAGAATTGTATTGATCCACTTTTCATTTTGGTCTCTTGCCGTGTGTGAGGTGTGGATTTTGGATGATCGAACTAGATGAGATCGGTCCAGCGCTATTTATTCCCCATTAGGGCAAGTTTCTGGCATCAACTGCTATTTTACTTCGACATTCTAAGGTAGTTATAATATTATACAGGGCATAGACAAGTCATAAACAACAAGTCTCATTTGTCATCTACACAACAGACAAGGGGATAGACTGAAATGCATAATTCATTTTAAGTTTAAGTAATTAATTTATACTTTTACGTTGGGTGATAAACAAGCGTACTCCATTGATTTCCTCTAGTTTTCCTCACTATTTTTCTGAGATGTTGGTTCATCAAAAACTAACTTCCCTTGATCGGGGATCGATCTCCTATAGTTCCGACTAAACTATATTTACACTTCTAAATTGGAGCTCGTTACCATTGAGCTAAGGACGTGAATGGACAGAAATGCGAAGAGGTAGCTAATCCCAACACTTCATCGCTTCAACGAAAACTGAAAGCGCCAGATGTAGGTTAACGTTACTGTGGGATACCACTTTTTACTTGTCATAATTTACCTAAATAAATAAAGCCTATAGGTCCTCCAACATCAAACCAGAGGTCATTCCTCTAGGAATTCCCCGGGACACTGGGGTTTCCTCAGACCCCAATTTCCAGACCCTCATATGTTATCCACCAAACTTTAGGAGTCGATTCTACAACTAATTTTCAACAAAAAGTGTCTCTCAGCAATTTTTTTTAACCCCCTTAAAATCCGACTTTTTTGACTTTTAAGATTTTTTCGTGTTTTCGACCTTACACCTTTAAAACGGTCATAACTCCCCCAAATTGCACTCAAAAATTAAAAATAAGGATACCGTTGGAAAGAGCGTAAAATTTCTCAATAGATGAACTGTTGATAAATTGATAAAAATTGAACGCTAGAGTAGTTTTTTTACCTCAAACTTTAAAATTTATCAATTTCTGTTTTTTTTTTTTTTTCTTCAAAAATTTTGATGATTTTTCTCCATGGAAACATATTTGCCAGAGAGGCTCAAAAGCTTAAAAACTTCTCCATTTCATCAGCTTTTCAACGGTCACCCAATTTTTAGTTTCACTGTGGAATTAGAGGGAGAAAATGGTGTTTCAATGCGAAAAAACGTGCATTTTTTTCAACGAAATTGACAGTTGGACGGGAGGAGTCCGGGGTCTGCTCCGCCGCCCCTCCTCCTAAACACCACGTCCCCACGTCAAACCATCGATTTCGTTGAAAAAAATACAAGTTTTTTCGCATTGAAACACCATTTTCTACCTCAAATTCCACAGTAAAATTAAAAGTAGTGTGACCGTTGAAAAGCTGATGAAATGGAGCAGTTTTTAAGCTTTTAAGCTCTCTGGCAAATACCTTGTTCCAATGAGGAAAAAATCATCAACATTTTCACCAAAAACAGAAATTGACTATTTTTCAAGTTTGAGGTAAAAAATACTACTCTAGCGTTTTGTTTTTCTCGACTGTTCAACGGCTCATGTATTGAGAAATTGTACGTTCTTTCCAACGATATCCTTATTTTTAATTTTAGAGTCTAATTTAAGGGATTTACGACCGTTTGAATGGTGTAAGGTCGAAAACACGAAAAAAATCTTAGAAGTCAAAAAGTCGGATTTTAAGGGGGTTAAAAGAAAATTGCTATAGACACTTTTTGTTGCAAATTAGTTGTAAAAACTACTCACGAAGTTTGGTGGATAACATATGGGACACCCTGTACAAGGGCCCTGGTCAGTATTGGTGTTGGAAGATCTAGAGCTAGTAGGTGACTACCGTTAAAGTGGGTGGCTTCGCACCAAAAATTAATTTTGTTCATTTCGCTACGTCACGTGTATAGATGGTTGTAATCGATCCACGATAAATCACAACTATTCGATAGTTGTTAGTGTATCATATGCATACATTATCAGTGGTCTGGGGGAAGTTCAAATAGGGTTATCTTCACACTGGTTAATCCCGCTACATTTTGTGAAGTGAATGGGCCCCTTAGGCGACCTCCTCAACTCACCTCAACCAGCATATTGACAACATTTGAGTTAAAAAAATACCAATAGTACTTCAATAAATAGGGAAGTAAAATAAGGTAATAAAATGAAGTAAGGCTAATCCAGCTCTTAAAGCAACATCAATTCCTTTTGTGATCCGTAAATTACCTGAGTCTCAAGTTAGCATCTACTCGATGCTCGTTCTAGCAGCTACATACGGACTGACGTTGTAACTCGCTGTAATTCTCAATTTAACTAGCTAACGGCCGTTGGTTTCATAAGTTTGGACGTCACCCGTGGATCTCATCCCGTCGTCTTCACGTAATCAACCATCGACACCGTAACAGCCCATCTAACGTCACCAAATTCACTGTGCCATCCAAACTCTCCAATTTTTCGTAGTTCCGAAACAAATTATAACTCGATGAAACACAAAACGACAAAAGTACTTATTATACGAATTGACCCATAATAGTGTTAACACGAGTACAATTTTAAATTTACAAGATCGTAATCTCCTTTTGTTCTATACAATTAAACATTTATTTCGGACTAAGTAATTTTCTTCTTTTTTACACATAAAATGAAAAAGTTTAGTATGAATATATATTATTTATAGTATGATACAACGAGACTATACATTGTAAAACATCATTCTCCAATCAAATTATTGCGTGAGTATTAAACACAATGCCGACTTAAGTTAACCAATTTTTTTGCTTTTGGGTCGTTCAAACACAAATCGTTTACTCTATAGCCTTAGGTATATAAGTACATAGTTTACATTTACTGACATATCAAATTTTCAAGTAGAAGGCATTCAGAGTAGAACTTCTAGAACATTTCATAAATATTACATTATTATCCTGTTTATTAATTCTTTCAACAGTTTTTTTTACCTTAACCTGAAAATACAATAAATATCTTTCACTAACTTGCCTTGCGATTCAATACAAATAAACAATTAGGTACATACAATACTTTAAACAATTCCAATATTGAACATATTGGAATTGTTTAAAGTATTGTATGTACCAACTTTGAACAAGTTGCAAGAAGTTATTTTATTTTATTTTTTTGAAATTTACATCGCTGTACATGAACGTTGAAGACGACAATATACGGTTGGTAAGAAGAAGATTTTATCATCCAAATTCAACCGAAATTTTTGATATTTTGATATGAAAAAAGCTATTTCAAAAGGACACAATGGAATTTTCGATGAATGTTATCGGGAGGGTAATTCTGTACTGCTTTCAGCCGAGCGAAGTGGGAGTGTATGAAAAGGTGGGGGAAAACTGTCATATTGAAGATGCAGTTGAGTGATGCAGGTCTTTACTACCTAGCATTCAAAATTGAAAACGAACGCTGAGCTGAATGTTGGAAAGAACTCTTGTATTTTCAATTTGGATGTGCGATTGCGAATTATCGATCTCATCGAAAGACCGGAAATTCAATAAATATGTACACAGGCTTTTTGAAGATCACATATTCGTTGAAATATGTGGAACACAGTTTACGAACAAAGTGACCGTCAATTATTTTAAAGTTGACGAAATTTCTCTCGAGTATTATTACGCAGATCAAACAACCTTTTTTGCACTGATGCGCGGTACCCGGCAAATCATCTTCTTTCCGTAGATTCTTAGCTTTTGAGTATCACAAATATGAATTGAGAAGGAAGCGGAGGTTTTTGAGGATTTGGATTCAAAGTTGAACGAGTATGTTTGTTTTGAAAGTCGAATGAGCTGATTTTTAAATATATTTTGCAATTCACCGTAGAGTTCTTGCTCACCGAATAGAAGCGACAAGTTAGAGAAAAAACAGGATGTTGGCTGTGATAGAGTACATCAATTTTGTAATGTTATGTTTGGATCATTCCTTCAAATTTAAACATTGGTTAATGACAGCAGAGAGATATTCCGATGGAAAATTGATCTACTGTCTAACGTGATCTACTTGATCTACTTGAGCTACTTGATCTAGGCCACTTGCAGAGGTGGGAAAGGAGCATGAGAATGTTGGGCAGTGAGCATCAGAATGCCGTGGCACCAAGATATAAGATCAGTCCTAAGATGCTCCTGATTAGCTGGATGCTGTGCGATAACAAGTTGTTGCTCGATGGCTGGGCTGATCGAGTTCAGGGATAACGATAGCTCAGAACAACAAAATAGGTATCTCGAGATTGTGTTGCGAACCCATATTGGTTCATTCACCACAACCATGTCAGGCCGCAGAAACTGAAGAAGGCAAGAGATGAAAGGATTTAGGGGTCAAAGCATTCCTGGGTCTAAACTCGATGGATCCGAAGAGAATCAGTCCTTTCAAAGCCTCTCTAGAGTGCTCGTCTTCAGATCCATGGAGTAGCTACCCAGCTTGTTCGTCCTGCTGACTATCCTCATGCAAAGCCGGCTTTACACATGCGGCATTCGCCGAGCACCGAGGAACTCGGCGAATAACGAGCTACTCGCCTAGGTACTCGGCGAGTGGCGAGCCCATTGCTCCACACATTCGTCTCGCGCAGTGCTCGCCTTGGGAGAGAGAAGAGCAACTCGGAGTTGCTACATCAGCTTGTAATTCATAGCCAGGATCTCAGGACCTCAGGTTATCTGAGACTGCCATAGCCATGCCTGGAAGACACCATGTATATAGATTGGGGATGTAATGTTAAATGCATGATGTACATAAATTGGGACATAAGGTGATGGTTACATAAGATAGGGATAGCAGTACTAAGATTCCGAATGCTAAGTGTTCAGTTAGTAGGTAGTGCTTTGCTGGCTTCCCAATGCACAATTCCTTGAAGAGGGGTGTCGTCAAGGGGGGTAGCCATAGGAACAGAGCTCTCAAAATCTTGGGGAACCACATGACAAGGCTACTGTGGGTTGTTTGTTGCCCACATTTGGTCCCCCTATCTTTGATAGAAGTGGTAGCACTCGTGCAGGCTCTTCGCAAGTGGAGCTTAGGACCTTTGTGTCCACACTTGTTAAACAAACAGAGCACCCTGTCCCTCCTACACTCTTGTAATGCTCGAGCTGCAGGCTCACTACAGGTGTTGGTAAAGCGGTAGGTACATCTACTAATTCTCTGTACCGGGCCTGTGGCCAGTCATGGCCTCTGGGGAGCTTGACTGTGTGGTCAGCAACCAACACTGCAAGTCCTGGACTTTTGCTCAGAGACCTAGCAGAAGAAGCATTTCCTGTCAGGTTCAGGTTCTAAAACATGCTCACTGACCGTAAACAAGTCAGAACGGGTGCTTACCTCGTTTCAAGTACACAGTTAAAAGAGGCATCAAAAGAGCACGAAGGTGTCGTTTCTTCAATGCTAAGCAATACTCATGAGTGCCATCAATAGCAAGTGTGAGCCCCTGCTCACTGAATCACAACCTTCGGTGACGGGGCTGGAGTAGAGTTACACTCCCCTTCCTGACCCCCAAAAGACACAGGTTCCTCACAGCAGGACCCTGAGGTCTGAGGAATCGGTTGGATCCGAGACCACGCCCATCAGGCTTGCAAAAACCTTTTCAGAATCGTCGGGGACACATCCTCCAGAGAACGTCGCTCAGCTACAGGCGAGTAAAACACGTTACCGTAGACAGCCATTTTATTTGAAACACGTTTTCAGCCGTTTCCGACACAAAGTGACACGCGAGGCCCTTCAAACATCTTTTTTTTACTAACATAACTAGAGATTAAATGAACCAGGACCTATCAAAAGTTTGTTTTCCACATTTTATTTTTCATTTTAAAATCTCTCCGTTTTATTATTCCGTTTTATTTTATTTATTTTTTTTTTTTTTAGATTTTATGTAAGACGTAGACCACAATACTCATCATCCATCATAATTCAGAGGTGATTTTTGTATGTGAAGGTTTTTTTTTCAGTTCAATACTCAATGTATTCAAAGTTTAAGTCATCAGCCATTCATCCTACTTTTTCTGCAGTTCCTGAACATGGGCGAATTCCCATAGTAAACAAAATTACGCAATTTTATAAAGTTATTCATTGGTTCCATCAAGTAAACTATATACGTGCTAATAAACAACTAATAAGGTCATACGAAAATATACTCAATTCCGTGAAAAGCGTCAGAATACAGACCTAGCACATCCTAACAATTCAACAGGTGATATGGTACGAGATTATTCTTTGATTTTCTGATAACTTACAGCAAATTAATTTTATCAGTAGGTTACCAGGAAGTCAATAATAATGGATTTAGATTGTCACGGACAGTTCAAACTTTCCACTTTACTCAAGGTTTCAGGAATAAATATTGATTCCGACGCGGTATCAGTGAGTGTGACGATTGTGGCTCACAAATCGATGTATTGAACACAATGTAAAATATTGTCGGCCGTGGAATCTTCTCCGTTACCCTTCGAAATCACTTGATAGTTTAGAAAAGGCGAGTACGTACGAATAATCCAATAATTTTTCCAAAAAACTGGCTTTATCATGAAGGTGTAATTGGAAACGAACTATCCGCGTGTAAATGAAAAATAATTCTCTCAACTTGAGACTGACACTGTTTCTGTTGAGATTATGAGTGCAGTTTGACTTAATGAATTTCACCTACAATAGGAAGGATCTTATTTCTTCGATGAGGCAATGGAAAAAGGCACAATTTCACTTACAAGTAACAGCTGGTACTGAGAAATTGTCCATCCACTCAATTCATAATCAAAGACCAAACACAACGAAAGAGCAGCAACGTTTTTGATCAGACAAGAGCGAGGTACAATGTCTCAGAAACCTCTCCAAGCCTCTTCAGCAACATCCATTGGTTTATAGGTCATGTGACAAATAAGAACTACCTGAAATAACCTGTTGCACGTGAAACTGTAAAATGTTTCCTTTTACTCCACCTTAATCTACTACCTTCTCAAATCATTTCGGTTATAATTCCTAGTCTGTGGAGCCAAGTCGTACCCCGAACCCCTGTGAACTAGAACTGCACCTGACGCTTTTGTCGACACACTATTCAACAGAATTCATGGTGGTATTTACATCTTTAGAAACGTTTGACCTTAACTTCCACTCTAAGTAGTTTCGAAATACAAAAGGATCAGACTGTGGCCACAAACTACGCGTCGGACTCTTTGAGGTCTTGAAGCCTGGCGAGCTGGTGAGGTTCGAGTTCGTCGGGAATGATTTCCTGTTTCTTCTCGTTGACGCCAGACGTCACTTTGCCTGACGTCGAGTTGTCTGCTGTCGAAGGCCCCGTGTAGGATGTGTCGTCGTCGGATCCTGTCGACCCTTCGCCAGCCTGGTCTCCTCCGACTGTACTGCTGCAATTGGCATTCAAAATCGTTTAGTATGAATTACTTGCACTTTTGCACTTCAGTTAGATTGCTGAGGGCTCTGAAATTCGATTCAAAATTTGGCCTGATTTATACTGCATGTACGCGGCGTAAGACATGGGCTTTGTGAAATGCAAAATGAGACTTCTTGATTTCTGTATTGGTTGATTATTTTCAATAATGAACCTTTGGAATCGGGCAAAAAAATGGAACCCGGCTCAAAATTTCATGGTTTACGTTTCGAAATAAGAGAGAGGTAAGTTTAGGGGATCTTGCTGTTACTGTGAGTAGAAAAAATTATGAGCCAGAAACACGATTGTGAATCGCACATGAACGTGTCCTGACAAAAGTGAGCCAAATTTTTCTTCAAATATATTTTGAAGTCTCAAGTTGTGCTTACCCAAAACCGAAAACCAGATTTCTTTATGAATCTGATGGCCTCCAGAACTCTCGGATAACGATATTATGTTGTTGAGTCTATCTGTTTCAAAAAACTTAATAATGAACCTTGCGTGAAAATATGGTTGGTAGGTAGTGACAATGACAAAGCCGTGTTCTTTGCAGTCAAGTTATCTTTACGGATAAACGAAAAGAGACAAGAAACACTAGATCTTTTAGGGAGAAAGCCTCTAGGCACTTGTCTCATGCTGTATATCGCACCTTGAGATTAGCATTGTGACAAGCCAAAAATATGCTATTTCGGGAAAACGAGTTTTAAGTTTCGCGTATTGAACTTAGTACGCATATCGTGATTTTTTAAAAATTATTTACTCTTTGTTTTTGTGTAAAGTGATACATAAGAAGTTCAGCTATTTTCTTAAATAACCATGAGTCGGTAGGACAAAATTGACTGAAGTTTTCCCTCAAATTTTGAAAATGGAGGAGAGATTTTGAAAAAACTGAGGAAAATATTGTCACAACTCTGGGAAGACTAGTGCGACAATTCAAGAACGAGAAGAGACCATGAGGAGGTGGCAAAACAGGTGGAGGTCTGAGAGTCGAGGACGATGGACTGCAAGGCTGATTCATGGCGTCAAGGAATGGACAGAGAGAGTGCACGGGGAAGTGAATTATTATCTTACACAATTCCTTACCGGGCACGGTTATTTTCGGTCCTTCCTGAAAAAGATTGGGCGGACCACGGATTCGCGGTGTCTTTACTGCCAGCAGCAGCGTGACCGCATCACAGACGACGAGCAACAGGATCAAGATGGAGTCGCAGAAGGCCTGGAGATCGAGGAAGACGATGTGTACCACACATTCTTCCAGTGTCCTAGATGGGAGAGAATGCGGAGTAGCCTGATTGACGAAGTCGGTGAACTTCAGCCAGAGACCATCGTTAATAAGATGATGGAGACAAAGGAGAACTGGGATGCCATCAATACCTACGTCATCGCAGTTCTCAAAGAAAAGGAAAGAAATAGGGATTGGGAAGGCTAAACATCATAAACGCCCCATCCCCTATCGAAGCCAAGGAGGAGCCTAAAGACATTAGGCCTCACGAAGAGGAAGCCCAGCAACAGCCGGGCTGAAAAAGGGGCTGTCCCGAAGTAATGCATCAACTGTAGTCCCGGGGCAGTCCAGACGAACAGAGGAGGTTTTAGTGGGTAACCAGTTGCTTATAGCGGCCGGACCCCCACATAAAGGGCGGTGAGACATACATCCCTCTCCCGCTGTCAACCAATAAACGGTTTCCTCCTCTATAAAAAAAAAAAAAAAAAAAAAAAAAGTGCGACAACTCAAAAAATTATGTAATCCAGGAAACTATAACTAGAAGAGTAGCGTTACAACTCAAAATGGCACAGTACTCACGTGTCAATCATGTCCAAAACCTCGCCTGCAATTGGCTTGTAGGTGTTATCACACTGCTATTCTAGGTGTTATCACACCCCCTCCCCGACACAGGTACTAGGATAACTATCGCTCCTTGCAGAGCTAGTCGAGATCTATCTGCCTTTTCAACTCAAAACTCGATATTTTGGACATGTTACACTGCTATTCTCAAGTTGCGATATTTCGTTCAAACCAAGGGGGCATAGGTTTTACATCTCAGAAGCTTCCCAGAAAGGAAACTGACCTGGTTTATGAGAAAACTGTTAGGTATAACAATGGCAACTTTCAAAATTGGTGCAGTGTTTTAGAAGGTTGGTAATTTCTCCGCCAACCTTTAGACCAGGTTCCCCTTACCAGAATAGCTGCTCCATCCAGCACTATTTCTGTAGTGTCATTACCAGCCCTATGAATCAATTTTCATCCTTACAAACTAACTAAGAAACTGTTCTGTTCCATTTCCAGAACTGCTGCCATTTTTAGAACCAGAAAGCAAGTCCTGGATACATAGTCAAGTTTCATTCCTTTATTGATTTTAGAATCCAATTCTCGCCCAACTCTGCATAGGACGAGTTGTTTGAGTTTGACTATCAATACAGTTGGATTTTGGAGCCTGGCTCTTTGGTCGTGGACATAGCACCATAGTGGCTTTCATTCTGGGCTTGGATGGCACCAGAGCATCCCAGAGAACAAGACTTCTCACCTGTACTTGGGAGGCTGCTCGTCGGCGGTCGGCGAAGGCTCTTCAACGGAATTCTCCTCGTCAGGAGGCGGCGGAGGCGGGAAGGGCTTATCGGGCTCTTCGACCATCGGAGTCGCGGCGGTGATGACGATTTGCGCAGACAGGCTAGCGAAGTCCGGCACCTCCTGATCCTCCTTCTTCCCGCTACCTTCTTCTTCTCCCTATTCGAGTGAACAAAATATATATTGTAGTACAATACAAGACAAACAGACAATACAAGATCGGAGCATCGATTTTGAACCGTCGAATTTTCTAAATGGCAATTAAAGCCTAAAAATCCAGTTGAGTGTAATTAGAGCCAATGATTTGCCAATGATGAGTATTCCATAACAAAAACCCAATCACATGGTTTTCCCTGTTTTGAACCGACTATCCCTACTTTCTCACTAATGAGGAATGTTACTTAAGGATGTGCTAACATGATCGAGGGGACAACCGAATAGTCCTATTATCTCAACACTACTTGAAAAGAACCAAGGATTAGCTAGTAGTGATATTGCGAATTCTTCAGAAGCCATCGTGTGTTGGGAATCTGACTCTAGCTCTTCAGCTGTACATGAAAAATACATACAAATCATATACATAACTATTCATGAAATAGGTCATGGTATATAACGTCTCGAGGTATGATAGGCATGAAACAAAAATGGTGGAAATAGTCTTCTTTCCAAATCTTTGAAATTTTCGGTACATAGACAATAACATGAGTTGAACTTTTACTTGATCAAATCGGACTGTAAATAAGCCTAAAAATAAAGAGCCTTATGCTGAAAAGAGAATTGGATCGTAATCCTAAAAAAAAGTCCGTGAAGTTTAGTGGGAAATAAAGCTCCCTCAAATGTGTTTGTAGAATAAAATGATAACCTCACTATAGGTTATACCTAATTAGTTGTTGTAAAAATTCTTAAAATTGACCAAAACCGCTGATGAATTCCCTAATACTAAAATACGAAGTTTTTGTTGTCCTGTTCTATGAATATTAGGATCAATTGTAAACTATTGCGAGTTTGGAACGCTAAACCTTGGAAAGATGGTGTTTTGAACATGTTTACACATGCGCAGTTGTAAGCATGAATTTGATACAACTTTGTTGTTTTTTTTCAAGTTGAGGATTAAAATTTAACCAATACTATTGTGTGAAATTTATCTACACGGTTTTGATAAGTACCACCTGAGCAGTGGATTAACAATTGAAAACAGTATGAAATTCATATGGGGCCACCTCCTTGAATTGGAAAATACTAATTGACATTTTCATGTCTTTGCCCTGGCACATAGCACAAAGAACTGTCACGAAATTGCGTAACGAAATTGTGTTACAGTGCCTTTATAATGATTTCCGCTTACAACGACCCCGTTGTTAGGTTTGTTCCTTTTCTACACTTTTTAACCCACAAAAATCGTTCACCACTCGTTGGAAAGCTCTCGATTTAACGAACATTTTCATGTTCTCCATAACATATTGACTATACGAATAACGGAGCTATGGGCATAACTGTTCTCATATTTTGTTTACAAACTAATGATCGTGAGTGTAGAAGATAATTAATCCGGAATCGTCTATTTTATTGAAATTAGGTACCTACCTCTTAATATTAATAATTGTGTCAATTTGTAACATAATATATCTATGTTATTATGTTAATGATTCGTTTCACATTCTGACAACAACGGAGGGTGGGTTATAAAATCCTATAGTGAGGTAAAAAGCAATAGGTAAAGACATGAAAATGTCCCAATGCGTTGCAGACTCATATGCAAGCGTTTTTTTCTTCATGAAATTTACATGTTGTATTTTGACTTTCAAAATTCTGAACAGCAACTCAGCGATAGTTTTACAACAATATGAATCATTCCCGACCTAAAATTGATTTGCAAAGACAGAAAAGTCGAGAATGATTTTCTCCCGAAAACGTCAGTCCCACCGCCTTCCGAGTTTAGTATGGGCGAACGCTGTTTTAATTTAATATCTCCTGAACCACTTGCTCTCTCGCCTTGAAACTTGGTGAGGATGTTGGGTATGTAGAGAGGAATGGATTCCAATGTCCCAGGGCGGCCGTCAGGGACGGATGAGAGGGGGAAATGTGTTTCGTGATTATCAGGTTTCTGGGAAAAGTGGCAAAAATGGGTGGGTCAAGAAGGGGGTCTCTCACTTTGCATCTTTTTCCCAAGCTTTTGAGGAACTACAGCGTTTTTTGATTTCGGGAAATTAGTAGAGATTTTTTTCATTTTCGCATGAAACCAACGGCGCGTATGTGAACAGTCATGACAATAGTTTTTAAAAGTCTGCCAAGTGGGTGTGGCACATAGCTTCATCGTATCTATAAGAGATTGTATAGATGATCCGATGCTTAGCAGTTAATCTCGAGACATCAATCTCTAAATACCTTCCACAGCCCTCTTAGGGGACTCTACATTGATGGAAAATGTAGAAGTTAGGGCTGTTACAAGGATTTCGCGTTTGCGCATGAACACAAAATACATTCAAGTTGGGGACCACGATTTTCATAGGGGACCATCTACACGCCAACCCGCACAATCCCTGATGATTTCATAGAAATCGGAATTGAAACGTAGAAGTTATGGCTGTGGCAAGGATTTAACGTTTGCGCATGCGCAGCGGCTACTATCAGTCCGGGTGTGATGATTTTCACAGGGGACCATCTACACGCCAACCCGCACAATCTCTGAAAATGTCATCGAAATCGGATGAGAAATGTAGAAGTTATGCTGTGGCAAGGAATTCATAACAGACACACACACACACAGACAGACACGGAAACAAAATTGTTCAGGAAGGTCTGAAACGTAAAATTTTGATTTTGGAGAACATTTTTTTTTTCAACCTTTAAAAGTGAAAACAAAGCTTCCGCTACCTTGGTGGACTTGGAGTTTTAATATTTTCCCATGAAACATTTGTCGCATGAGACATTTATCGCATGGAAATGTATGAAAACCGAATATTTCTTGTCGATGTGATGATCAAAAATCCAAAGAAATCAAATGAAAATTTTGAAAATACTTACTATAGAAAATAATTTACCAAATTTTGAGGATGAAAACGATTGGAAACGTTAGATATTTAACGAAAAAATACTAACGACTGAATGGTAAGTAATTATTACCACAGAGACCGAAGATTGAAATTCGAGTATTATTATTTGCTTACTTGCATCAAAAATTTAACAAATAATGCTATTCTATGCTGAAAAGTCCTAACTAAACAAATCCGAAGGTATGCTGTCGACAATGATCGTACTGTTTGCAAATTTGATCGTCTATTTGTAAGTACGGAAAATAGAATGCTTCGAAATAATTTCAAGACAAAAATTGAAAATTCTAAATTTGAATCATACATTTCCAAACACTGTACATTGAAGAACACGGAAAGCGCGAATAGCCAATGATGGATGGATAAAATCTCGTCGGATGAAATTATGTTGCAACTTTTTTGAGCAGCATGCCATAGATTTATGTTTTGCGTAAGCGGGTCACAATATCGCATGCAGCACATGAATCATATTACACGCTGAAATACACCATTCAAATTGATTTCGTGGGCTCCTCGAGGTCAGGATAGGGTTTTCGTACTTCCAATCGGGGAATTCAAAAATCTAAACTACCTAACTAATTGGACGACTAATACCTCGGTTGGGCATTTTGTAGGCTGTTCTTGATTTTGAGGATTATTGTGGTGATTTTTTATCATCAATCCAAAAAATACTTTTTACGGAACTAACGCTTTTTGCGTATTTGAAATTATAGATAATTAATTATGTTGGGAAACATCTACGATCATGCCCTCGACTTATTACAAGAAAAATTCTATGGGTATTATGTAATCTGAACTTCAAAAAACTTACGATGTGATTTCCTCTGATGTTTTGATTGGCCTAGTTAATTAGAAATACCTTCAACTTCTCTGTATGATACGGAAGATAAACGGTTCTATTTTCTGAATTGGAACTATTCAACATCAACATGAAGAAGTAACACACATAACACGTGTTCATTGTTCTTTGTATGATGAATTGTTTCCAATTAATTTTTGATTATTCAATTTATTTCGTTATACAGGGTGTTTGAGGAAGATACGTCCAAACTTCAGGGGTCAATTCTATAAGTAATTTGCAACAAAAAGATGAGAGTCTATTCTCCAACAACCCTTGTCGGGTTTCAGCGCAATCTCCCGCCACTTCAACGAACTACCATTCCTGATTACCATAACTACCATTCTAAAGATTGTTGACTCGTAATCATTTCTCATATTAAATATGGCATAATTTTCAAGTCCACAACTGTTCAGAGAGAAAACAATAAGAGAAACGAAAACAAATTTTGTTTTCGTTTCTCTTATTGTTTTCTCTCTGAACAGTTGTGGACTTGAAAATTATGCCAAGTGTCGTTTTATGTTTGCGAAACGCTCCCAAAGTCATTCAATTTCAAAGTTGATCTTCGAAATCGTCACTGGTTCATGTTATAGAAATATGAGAAACGAAAACGATTATGAGACAACAATCTTTAGAATGGTAGTTATGGTAATCAGGAATAGTAATTCGTTGAAGTGGCGAGAGATAGCTAAACATTTTTTTGAATGCTTCGTTTTCGAGTTATTTAATTTTTCAGATTTTTTTCGTACGTTGAACCTTATCTCACTATAATTACTGTAACTCCCCTATTTTCCATGCAAATTCAAATCTAGTTGCACTGTTAAAAAGTGCATTAAATTTCCCATCAGATGAGCTAAAATACACTTTTTTAACCACGTTAGATTTTTCCTAGTCCAAACTTAAAACTTTGCAATTTTCGAGTTTTTTTTAACGAAATTCCCGAAAGATCGCCCATTTTCTGTTGAGGAAAATCAATGCGGTTTTCAGGAAAAACACCCGCAAAATCTCAGGTTTCCAACGGTATAATAAAAAAACTCGGCGCTTCGCGTCTCGCCAGGGGAGCAAGCCCCTCTAGACCCCCAGATGCTATCTACCTAAAGCCTACAGCATTCATTATAGAAACATTGAACATGTTTTATCCAAATTTAGTGCAAATATTTTATCCAAATTTATTCGTAGGTAGGTATAGGTAATACAAAAGTTATATTATCGCTAGCAACGTATCTAAAATGCATTAAGGAAAACTCGGCGCTTGGCGTCTCGAACCCCGGAGTGTCGGGAAAGGCGCGTGACCGTCGCTCGTCCCCCTTCCGCGTAACGTTCGGGTAGTTACCCTCGGGCAATAACATGTTCCATGTTAAAATGTTTTACAATGGAACTTAGGGGAGAAATTGGTGTTTGAACGCGGAAAAACGTGATTTTTTTAAAACGAAATCGACGTTTTGGCAGGTGGATTCGGAGTTGGATGAAAGCGGCGGAGGAGACCCCAGAGTCCTCCCGTCAAAACGTCGCTTTCGTGTTAAAAAAATTAATGTTTTTCCGCGTTCAAATACAAATTTCTCCCCTAATTTCCATTGTAAAACATTTTAACGAAGAACATGTTATTGCCCGAGGGTAACTACACAAAAAACGTTACGCGGAAGGGGGACGCCCGACAGTAACGCGCCTTTCCCGACACTCCGGTTTTCGACACATTTTATCATTATACCGCTGGAAAGCTGAGATTTTGAGAATCTTTTTGCTGAAAACCGCATTGATTTTCCTCAACAGGAAATGGGCGTATATCTCTTGGGAATTTCGTTAAAAAAAACTCAAAAATTGCAAAGTTTTAAGTTTGGACTTGGGAAAATCTAACTAGATGCGAGGTAAGAAATGTATATTATAACTCTTCTAATGGGAAATTTAATGATCTTTTTAACGATGTAATCAGACTTGAATTTGCATGGAAAATAAGGGAGTTATAATCAATTTAGTGAGACAAGGTTCAACATACGAAAAAAAGTGAAATAACTCGAAAACGAAACATTTTTTAAAAAATGTCTAGGAGGCACTTTTTGTTCGAAATTACTTTTAAAATTGACCCCTGAAATTTGGCCGTATCTTTTCAAATAGATGTAAATCAAAATTCAAAATTTTAATTAAAAATATAAATTTTACATTTTTTGAGCAAAACTACCTACAATTTTAAATTTGTTTTTATATTTTGTATAAGAATTGCCCAATTTTTTATTTGGACACCAATATTCAGCATACTTGGCTCATCATCCCAGGAAATCACATCTTGCAAAACTATGCAATAGATGGGTACTACTGCAACGAACTAAAATATCATAATTAATAGAGTATTTAAATATCATAATTTACATAGTAACAGTCACGTAATTATTATTGTCACACAAAATGATACTTCAATCTAATAGAACATCGATTTTTTTTTCGTTTTGTTATATCTGTTTTTTACGATCAATCACCATTTGGTGACTGATGGTCACATACAAGACAACATGCGTGTTCTATTCTACAGATTGAAATATTCGTATGAATGATATTGATATTTACGTAATTATTTGTGTTCTAGCTTCCTACCTCTGGCTCATCATCTCCAGCTACTGTAATTGCACGATAACAGACGAAAAAAAATACAGAAGATAAATTAAAGCAACAATCGCTTGAAATGTACAAGAAATGATCGGGTCGAACGAAGCACCCGGTCAAAATTTCAGGGTAGTTACCTATTCAGAGAGTGTAGGAAGAGCTCGAAGTAGTAGACTAATGAAGACCCTGCAGCAACGAGTCAAATCCAAAATTATTGTTTATGAATGTAGGCTGGTTCTCTAGGGTCGAGGTGGGTGATTCCACTAAAAGTGGTGAAACCGTGTCTTTTCTTTCTTACTTGGAGATTACTAGTAGTATTGCAACGGGGGAAAAACATTGAACAGAGAGCCATATTCCCCAGGCTACCCATGTTTTCATTTTCGAAAAAGACGATTAGCTACCTACTTCAGGAAAAATAGCGAATCAGCTTGAATTTTTACTTTTCTAGGTCCACTACTTCTCTAAATAACCTCAGTCGTTCAAACTGAAATTCCAGAAAACCACAAAGGCTCACGTACTCATCTAGTGGTCTGCTGTGGACACCTTTTTCATTTCAATGTTCAGTCCGTAGTTTGTGAACATATCCTTCAAGAGTAGTGTGACTTACAGGTTTTGGGTCATTCCCTTGTAAAATCTTGCAATTCCAGTAAAGCAGAGAGTACTTACTACTGTTAACCTTCAATCCGGACGGAGTCCCAGGGACGTCGATTGAGTTTTCAAAATCGCTGGGAGGTGGTTTGAGGGGAGGTGAGCAGCTTCCGCTTTCAGTTCCCTCTTGGAAGCACACGAAGAATACGCAAGTGCCACTTCCGATTGTGTCTAGTTTTTTCTTTCTCCCCTACAACCATTTTTCCGAGAAAAAAGAGTCCTTCAGACGTCACCGTCCGTCCAGAATGCGAAGTCCGACGGACTTCTCCGTCCCATTTTGGTCCCATTCTTGGAATATTTCTTCACTGAGATGGCACGAAAATCATCGTAGATGACCCCGACTCCGCGAATTTTGTCGAGGATATAACTTTTGATGATAATGGGAATGATTTCGCAGTCGATCACAACTTGTCCTCACTCATGCCTCATATTCAACCCCAGTCACCACATTGTGGTACCAGCAGATGCTCATAGACTGGTCTCTCTCTTCTCTTTTCGTTCCTTCAGCTCCTGGAAGAGCATAGGGCCTGTACGAAATTCCGCCACCTCACTCTATCCTGACGACTTCGTTCCACGTTTTTCCTACTTTTTCAATATCCTCCTCGATTGTTCTTCGGCACGTCTTCCTGGGACGTCCTGCTCTCCGCGCGCCTTGAGGATTCCATGTCAGAGCTACTTTTTCGATCGATCCATCTTGCTTTCGTAAGGTGTGGCCAATCCACCTCCACTTTCGCCCTTTTAGATAGATAGATAGATATTTATTTCGCCATTTTGTACACTTTTACAATAATATAAATGCATGAAGGGATGCAATTTGCTCAGATTCCCTACCCGACATTAGGCTCGGCCCGTGTTGTAGGGTAGGGTCTTTGCAAAATCGCTCCATATCGGTAAATAAATTGATGTATACTTTACAATTACAGTAATAAGTAAATTAATAAACAATATATGATTGGACAGAATTAAGGACGCATTTTGATACACTCCTACATATACTAACTTACTTTAATATTCTCTAACTTTAATAATCTCTAAAATTACATAGTCTCCTATACATATATGCTGTTTAATAGCCTTTCGCATCTAAAGCCCCCTTCTGTAACTAGCCAACTTAACACTTGCTTTTTGTATTTTGGTCTAGTAAACTTCTGGGGACTTTTCATGCTACAAACAATTTCTCGGTGTATCAAATGTAGAATGAAGATCGGGCTGTGCGTTGTCAGAGTCAGTCTAGGTCTAGGGCCAATTACATTCCCTGCGGCGGCATATCTAGTATCGTATTTCGGATCCCTTCTAGAAACTTCAATTATGTTGGGTGACCTAAAGAATTGCAATAGTAGATTTTTCAGATAAAGTTGTCTAATAGTAAATACCTTAGCAATATCAAATAGATCTACGGAAGGGGTCCTACGCGGTAATGACAACATCATTTTTATAATAATTTTCTGCCGAACATGTAACTTATTTATATGGGTGGAATACGTTCCTCCCCATGCTATTATGCCATACTGCAATACAGATTGCAACATGGTATAATATATAAGTTTTATTGTTTGCTTCGGGAGCGTGTGTCTTACATTGTAGAATATATATATATATTTCCTAATCTTATCATGGATGTAGTCTATATGGGGCTTCCACTTAAGCTCTTCATCCAGTACTAGCCCCAGATACTTATGCCTTGCAACTCTTTCTATCGGATCACATGAGCATATTGGATCTTCTACACAAGAGTGCAGGATGATTTTCAAGTGTTTTTCCTCAATTTGTGACTTATTTCCTCCGTAAACTATCAGTTTGGTCTTGTTAGCATTCAATGTGAGATAATTCTTGTGAAACCATTTCCCTACTTGATTTATAACCTGGTTGGCGTTGCTGAAAACGTTTTCCCAAGTGTCACCTTCACAGAGTACTGCTGTGTCATCAGCAAATAAATATAATTTCGAGTTAGGTAAATCTAAATGTGCTACTTCATTTATATATATTAAAAATAGTATTGGTCCTAATGTACTTCCTTGAACGACCCCAAAATCATTAATGGATTCCCCACCGGTACAGTCGCCAATTGAGACTATCTGCCTTCTGTCAGTCAAGTAGCTCCTGAACCATTTCAGGGTAGGCCCCATGATTCCAAGACTCTCCAATTTGTGCATTAGTGATTCCCTAGGAATTGCGTCAAAAGCTTTTGCTATATCAAGCAGTATTAGTACACCTTTCTGGTTGTTGTCCCTTATTTTGTAGAGGTCAGTAGTTAGGGAAAATAGTGCATCATTTACTCCCATATTTTTGCGGAAACCGAATTGATTGGGGTTTAATAATTTATTTCCTTCAAGGTAAGAATACAACTGGTTTTTGACAAATTTTTCTAATATTTTTGATAGCGTGCTCAACATGGAGATGGGTCTGTAATTCCCAAAATCACCCAATTCTCCCCCTTTGAAGAGAGGGATTACTTTTGCTGCTTTGAAGGCTTCGGGAAATGTGGATGTTGAAAGACTAAGATTGTATATGTGAAGGAGAGGTTCTTTAAGAATACTAATATGGTTTTTTATCAGCCCCAACTGGATTCCATCTATTCCGGGAGCTGAATTTCCCTTCATAGACTGTAAGATTTTTTCTAGGTCAGTGTCCGTCATGCTATCCAAGACGAGAGCGAAATCTGTTGTTTTTTGAATGGGAGGTTTTGTTTTTTGGTGCATACATGGAAAGTTAGCGAAGAGCTTCTTTCCAACTTGAGAGAAAAACGTATTTAGTGAGTCGCAGGCTTCTTTTTGTGCTTCTTTGTGGGGGATATTTTTGTTTTTCATTATTTCTTTGACTAGTGGGCATTCAATCCTATTTGTTTGATTTGTGCCTTGAATGGCTGATTTCACCGCATCCCATGTTTTTTTCGAGTTTCCTTCAGCTTTCTCTATAATTCCAGCATAGTAGCTCTTTTTGGCAGCTCTGGTTAATTCCTTAATTCTATTCCTATATTGGTTGAATTTTGTTTTCAGCTCTTGGTTAGATGGGTTCCGTACGGAGAGTTTTTTTAGTTTGTCTCTTGTCCTTATTGATTTTATCAGTCCTTTTGTAATCCAAGGGGTTAGTTTGACTTCCCTGGTGGGGATCTTTTTAAGTTCTGTTGCAGCAGAGACTGCAGTATTCAATATTTGTATAAATTGAGTTGCCGTATAGTTTACATTGCTACTATCTAATATAGATGTCCAGTCAATATCGGAGAGTAATAATCCAAGTTTATCTTGGTCTATTTTTTTCACGATCTCGGATCTCTTCCTATTTAAACGATTATTGGTGGGTATGAAAAGAGCCGTTGAAAAATGATCTGTAATCGAGCTCTTAATTATTGCTGGTGCCAGATCAAGTAATTTGGAGTTTGCAAATATATGGTCTATTGCTGTTTTTGAGGATCCCTGAATACGTGTAGGTTCATTTATTAAACCTATGTATCCCAACGATAATAGGGTGTCTATATAACTGTCAATACTGTCATTTTTACTTAGCAGATCCAAATTGAAGTCACCAAAAATAAATGTATGATTACTCGTCAGATTCTCGAGGTTGGATTTTAGCTGCGAGATGAAAAGGAAGATTTCGCTCTGTATTAGAGAAGGAGTTCTATAAATTCCAATTATGTTGAAGGTTTCGGAGCCAACTTGAAAGCTAACGTTAAGTCCTGTAGCTCCAGTCATAGTTAATGTAATGGCGGTACAATTTATAATTTCGTTTGCGTATATAACTACTCCATCATTACGATTCCGAGAAAACGCTGAGCAAAAGGTGGTAAAGCCAGGAATGTTAACTGTAGTATTCGAAGAGGAACTAAACGTTTCTGTAAAAATTAAAAAGTCCGGTTTAGATCTCTCTGACTCTAGCCAGCCCAAAACTTCATCCAAGTTTCTGTTTAAGCTACGAATATTCATGTGGAATATAAACAAATTATTTGCTATACTATATTTACTTACATAATCACTAAGGGTATCATAGGTAGTAGAAGAGGTGTTCAGATCCACATCAAAGTTTCCAGGTTCGTCGCTGGCGTGGGGTTCTTCGGAGTCCATTCTAATCATCTTGATGGTGAAGCCTCCTCCAGGGCACCATTTACGTTTATCACCCGAACCCGAACGAGCCCTTGACGTTGGTAGATTCCCTCTTTGGAGATTATCTTGCTTATTTTCGCTAGCAAGTTTCCGAGTTATTTTTCTCCTTCTAGAGACACGAGTAAAGGAGCCCCCATCCGTATCGGTATCCCCTGTTGAAGCTATTGAATCAGACGGGGGTAGCTGAACAGAGAGTGTCTTTTTCGAAGCTTCCTGTTTCTCGATTCGCTCATTGGATATTTCTTTGACGTGGCGATTTGTAACGTCGACCTTCCGTCCCAGTGCTATGAGGTCCTCGCGCCTCAGACGTTCGAACTCACCTTTAATTGATGAGACCTTGCCTCCTAAAATACCTATCGCCTCATTCATTTCGCTCCTAAGGGTTGTAACCTCGTTTCTTATTATTGCTTCCAACATTGATAGCCCTTGTGGTAACCCCTGGAGGATTTTCTCGTCGTCCTCTCCTCTGAATGATTCTTCCTGAGGTTTGTCTGCTATTCTCTCTTCGAGTGCAACCACGGCTTGATGTTGCATGTCGAGCTTCTGTGCAACTATATCTCTGAGGTACTTTAGTTCTCGGTTTTGGTCTCTAACTGTAGAGTACAAGGTACTCGTCGCACTAAAAACCTTCTCAATAAATTTAGATGTTGCCTGATGCCTTGATTTCGCAACGTTGTTGGTGTCAAGGCTCCATGTACCCCATTCGGCGAAAGTTTCATTGGCACAACGCCACGCTTTGGCAGCCCCATCTGGCACTTCCATGGTGGCTTCACTATTCCACGGATTTCTAGGCACCTCCAACGGAAGGGCACCTCCTTTGATTTGGGGTTTGATGTGCTTTTGGTTTGTCTTTCTCCAAAGGTCGTCGTTTGAGATCGTGGCCGGCCAGAATACCCTAACGATTCTTCTCAAACATCGATTGACAAACACCTGGAGCTGCGATCCCAGCTTCTTGGTCATCTGCCACGTCTCAATACCGTATAGCAATACGGATTTAACATTTGTGTTGAAGATGCGAAGCTTCACTCTTTCAGAGACTGTTCGGTTTCTCCAGAGTGGATACAACTGAACAGAGGCGCTTTTCGCTTTTCTGATGCGGGCTCTGTCATCCTCATCAGTTCCACCGCGGTGAAACAATACTCTCCAGGTAGGTGAAACTGTCAACTTGTTCTACGGGGTTATCTTCGATAGTCAGCGAGTGCTCACTGTTGGTATTAATACGTATTTCCTTCGTTTTCGGACCATTTATCTTCAGACCAGCCTGTCTTCCAGCTTTAGTGAGGCCCTTGAGTTTACTCTCCATATCACGGAACCTCTGGGCAGGCAGGCACACATCATCTGCGAAGTCAAGATCTTCCAAACTTTCACACAGTCCCCACTGGATCCCTCTTTTCCGTCTACCTATAGATTTCCGCATGATTCTATCAAGCACAAGCGTAAATAGGGTCGGTGAGAGCAGGTAGCCCTGGTTCACTCCCACATTCACCTTTATAGGGGAGGTGAGACTGTTGTTGTGCAAGATCCTGCATTCATATCCCTCGTAAAGGTCCTTGATGATGTTGACTATTTTTTGTGGCACTCCATACTCTTTCAAAGTTGTCCACAAGAAGTCCTGGCTAACTGAATCGAATGCCTTCTCAAAATCAACAAATGCAGCATACACAGGGCTTTGGAATTCCAAGCTTTGCTCTACAACCATGCGCAGTGTACTCATAAGGTCGATGCAGCTCCGGTTTTTCCGGAATCCAGCCTGTTCCTTTCTTAGCTTTGTCTCTACGCACTCTGCTATTCTATTGAGGATAATCCGAAAAAGAACCTTGGAAGGACACTATAGAAGCGTGATGCCTCCCCAATTATTACATTTGGTACGGTCCCCCTTCTTTGGTAACTTTATCACCAGTCATAGACTCGTGGTCAAGCTATTTCGACTCATCAGACGATGGCTACTCCGACCTCGATCCCAATTTTGTCATCGATGGAGTATTTGATGGAGGCCCTGAACCTTGAAAAATTTCTTCTGAATCAGTAATGCGTCTTATTTTTTGATCAAGTGATAATTTTGAAGATTTATGTTATAGTTTTGCCTTTATTTGTGTCTCCGTCCGTCAGGGAACCACTCACTTCCGTCCGGATTGAAGGTTAAAAGCATTTTTAAAACAGACATTGTAGCTCTACTACTCATGAACTACACTCAAGGCCAATTCGTGATGTGAGATGTGCACACGGGCAGAGATTAGACTCGTGTATAAGAGTTCGAAACGAGACTAATTGTCTCACAAACTACAATTTTGGAGTCGGCTCGTTGTTACTGCGGGGTCTTCATTTGTAAACAAACCGAATCCAGATACAGTTTTCCATAATTATTTTTGAAGGACTACATATTGAAGGTTGTCTCAATAACCGCCTGATCTTGTAGAGTAGAATCAAACAAATATCTGTTCACAAATACTTAATCGTCTTGATTATTTTTATTGAAAAAGAAAACCAAGAGTGCACTTCGAGGCCACTTTAACAAGTGTAAGTTGCTCTTCATCGAGTTTTTGAAAAATATCTTTCTTGAATTGAGGAGTTTGATTCCAAAAGGTACCATATCCAGTTTGGTCAAACGTAAGAAAAACGCAAAAAACCATAGCGCCCTGAAAAACGTGTTATAAACCAATGATGTTATTTTTTAAATATTTCTAAATTATAATTAATATTTTTGGACAAAAAGGTAAATTAGTTCAAAGTTTAAAATAATTTTGAACGAGATTTGGAATATCAGATTTATGGATATAGTACTTTTTGGAATCAAACAAAGTGGATAAAGTACTTTTTGAAACAAACGAATAAAAGACCGCCATTGTGCTGGATGGAGTACCTTTTGAAATGAAACGGAATATTCACCCTCGTTTTTCAAGGGGAATAGATTATCGTTTGCTCCAAAACATTCGCAGTTTTGTGAACCCCCTAAAACCCAGGGAAAGTGTTAACTAAATTTCGATTTTTTAAAAAATGGCCTTTATTGCCTTTTGGAATCAAACTCCTCAATTTATATTAATCATTTCAAATTTTCTCCGCTTATTGTAGGAAATATTATTGCTTAATTCCTTTCAACCTGAAATTGGTATTTTGTTTTTTTCTGATTCTAACTCCTTTTCTCCATATACCTAGGTAACAATTTTCATTTTGGGAAGAAATAATTTTCTGATTAAATTTTCATTTTGCATCTAAATTTTGAAATGTTTACCTCTTCTCTAGATCAAGCTGTCTATAGCTATCCTAAAAAACACGTTTCGGGTCAAATTTTTGAATCATGGAAATCATTTTAAATACCAACTTTTCCCCCCAATAAACTCAAAACTTGTTTCATCCAATCTGTTGTGGAAATAATCCAGTTCATTACAGTTGTTCACCATTGGAGAACAACCGCTTTAATTGACGACTTTATCCAAAATTTTATTTTCACATTTAAAAATTTATCATTTTCATTCAAACATTACACCTATCTTGATGAAATCGTAACGAGAATAGTGTGCTGGTGAATTATTCCTGAAATTGACGTCTTAAGATTTTTAGACATTTTGAAAGTTCAAACACCCCGTGGCCAAAAATTGTATTTAATACAATGTCGGACAGTGGATGTGGTTCTCTCATTATGGGTGTGAAAGAATGCTATTGTGTCAAAGATATTTTGATAATTGCTGACCGGTGAAACTTGTAGCTTCAATAAAGAGGAAATATGGTTCTAATTTTTCGACTGCTTGATACTGAATATAGGTGTGAAGGCTCTTGAGGTTCAGTCAGAGGTTGAGGTTGGTTCTTGAGGTTGAGTCACTGACTGAACCTCAAGACCCTTCACACCTATATAAAGAGGAAACACTTCGAGATTCGTTCCGACCACAGTAATCACAATGACACCAATTACTGAGTTAATAGTGAAGCATCTTTCATTATAATGGTAGATACAAATCATCGATATGAAATCGACAAATTACCTAAACTAGATATTATCTGATAACGGATGTTCGCGATTACCCACCTGATACAGAAATTTCAACTCCGCCAGAGAATTGAGTATCGTACTGATTTTGCTGTCCTTTCGTAATTTCCACAGCAAAGCCTTTTTTACTAGGTGATGGAGGAGGGACGTCTTCTTTCGTTCCTGTTGAAAATGTATATTATTGTAATTTATATCATCATTTATATTAATGAATAAATAACGAGTTTATTATTTCACAAATTGTGATAGGTTAATATAATTTTCATATCATACTATCATATTTATTGGCTTCGATTTTACATATACGGCCGTTACATGCTTTTACAATAAGTTGGTAATATTAATTTGAATTATAACAGTCAGTTCCATCTTATAGATGTATGTTAATAATTACTTCACTTCATGTTAAGCATTAATTTTCAATTAAATGAATAAGAGTAATGAAATCAATCTTACAATTTGCAACAAGACTCATTTTCAATTTCAACACCCATTTTCAAGACTCTTGAAATTGAAAATGAGTCTTGTTGTAAATTTTAAGATTGATTTCATTACTCTTATTTTATTCATTTATTTATTTAATTGGAAATTAATGCTGAACATAAAGTGAAGTCATTATTAACATATCACTGTTATAATACAAATTAATATTACCAACTTATTGTAAAAGCATGTAAAATTATGTAATGTCATGGTTGTAATGTTGAAGGTTGATCAAAGTTTTTATATCAGGGATTGATTTTATGAGCTAGTACTTGCCAGTAGTGGTGCCGAGAATTGGGTTACTTTCGATGAGAGGCGTCGGTTGAGTTACGATGACAGATTGAGGGGCGAGTAAGAAACTTGGCACGTCTGGTGGAGTGAACACAGGTGGCGCGGAACCTGGCGGCGTGTCGTCACCCTGGGAATCCACGAGAAAAATGTGAATAGAAATGTTCCTTCAACATCAATGTTTATCATATTTTGGTCCATATGAAATATTAACCAATCAACCTGGTTGGTGGTTTGATGGAACAGTTCCATTGTTCCCTCAAATCACAACCCTCAGGGATTTCTTTCCAGTCTCATTCCAAACATCGATCTGAAAGTACCTACTTTCATACAAGATCACTTACCTTACCCTCGCGGTTCAAATCCGATGATCTAATAGGTTACCTCCATTGATCCCCCTCATATATTGATACAAGCCTAATTGATTATAGGATAATATATTTATTTATATTTCCTAATTTAATTTGTATTTTTCATTCATCATCCCTAGTCCTAGGTTCATCACCAACAAGGAATAAGTGTTCTAACGAAACAAATAGTTCGCTAGGGGTAGAATACAGCAACGATTAGATTATTCTCGTTAATTAATCAGATTCTTCAGTTCCCCTAGAACAGTACTGTTTCATGATGATAATTCCATCTCGATGTGAAAGGCTGCAGCCTGGTTCCTAATATGCTGGGCCAATCCTAAATTTTCCACTCATGTACATAATATGTACATGAGTTAGAATCTACTTGTAGGACTCTTAATGAGTGGAAAAGTTAGGATTGGCCCAGCATATTAAAAACCAGGCTGCAGCCTTTCACATCGAGATGGAATTATCATCTTATATAATATATAAAATGATAATCTTATTATTATCTTATTAGATCATATTATGATCTTGGTGATTTAAACGGTATCAGAATATTGTTCCGATAATTTTACAACGCTCATTGAACTCTCCCAAGGCAACAAGGACTCTGTAATGTACGGGGCAGGTAGAGAGATCTTAATGTTCCCTCCGAGGTCGACAGGGTTCGTACTCAACGGAATTTTTCCACATTTCCTCATTTCAATCCTCTGTATGCTATTTCCAATCAACTAGAAACTTTCATTTTGGGAGAACCCCTGGATTTCTGAGCAACAAAAACAAAAACTTGCAGCAGCAAGGTGTTCCTGTATCAAGCCCGAAATTGCACAAGCAACTTAGACAGATTTTTATTCGTTGTCTACAAGGATATGAATGGGCCAATTTTCAAAATAATAATATATAGGTAATTAAAATTCTTAACTCTAGGTTTATATTATAAATGTCGTCTCCCGGGGCCGAGTCTTATCACTAGGAGACAACGCTAAAGGATTCATTCGTTGTGAGAATTACTTACTTCAGGAGTGAGTGGTTCTCCATCTGCTCGACATTCCTCAACGACGAGCGATGGGAACAGGCCGATTTCGTCTCCCTTCCGTCCTTCCCACCAGCCGTCATCAACTCCGTCGTGCACAACCTTCCGTAATACCTGAAAACATCACATTTCTCATTAGAGATACAGATGGGTCGCCTTAAATTGAATAAGCTCTACTCATAACATACACACCAGTATATGTACAGCTACTATAATACTACCTTTAAGGCATCCAGACCAAAGATACCATGAACTCCGTACAAAAGTACCAACAACTCCTGATATTATATATTCTCAATGACTCCTACTAAAAATTATTCAAAATAGTGGTTCATATCGAATTATTTTTCTGATGGAGCTGCCCTGGAGGAATAGCCTGTTTTCAGGCACCAACATCCAGGCCCCATCTATCTACCTTTATACTGTTTTCCCTGAACTTCTTCCCAGCAGTTGTGACTTCTACCTCCACGTCTAACTACTGAAATACTCAACTGAAGTCGGTATCTCCTTTGAGTCCGGATATTCAGGAGCACTAGTACGTGTCATCCATATTGATAGTCTTCCCTGCTTCGAAACGGTACCCATTAATAAATCTATTATTCGTGTTCCGTGACTACAAGCTACTTCTCAAAAAGTTCATTTCAATAATATTCATAATATGTTGAAATTTACTTTCTTTGGAATGTTTTATGATTGCTTTGCTCATTGGATAACAATTGGTTTAATTGAACCAATTCCCATTCCATTGAATTTATATTTTTATTTTTTAATTTTTTTTCTTCTTGATTGGCTTGGATCTACTCTCCAACTTAATTTGACAAGTATAAGCGACCAACAGGATAGATTTTAATTAAGAATTTAATTTGTCCGAGTGACACACCCGTCAAGGCCCTCCTCTGGACGCCTAGTTTCGCTCTCTTCTCTCTGCCTTTGTATCGAACGTGTGCCCCGCTCTCAAGAAATTTAAACCAGTGCAAATTGAGTCAGTTTAATTTCTCATGCATTTCATCTTTTATAATTTTAAAGAAAGTGAGTGTTCTCCCTGCAAATCTGAACTGCTGCACACCTTTCCCATAACAAGCACACCTTTCCCTACTTATCAAGTACCACATACCATAAAACACGACTTAATTTCCCCTTCCCTTCGTCGCAGCATCATCAAAACCAATCGTATGAAAGGTAATTTCTTAATTAATTTACTTTTCATCAATACGTTATGTGGATGGATTCCCATATTTTACCTTAACTATCGCAACCTAATTTAAAAACCAATTCTCCTACCTCCGAAAAGGAGGATATTTGTACAATTAAAAACTCAATCCAACATAGTCTACTTTAGAATTCATCATTTTCCATTTTGTTGAAATCTTCTTGCTCAAATTTCCAAGGAAACCCCTGAACTCCTCCTAGGCGTCCCCATTACCCTGGATTGTTCTCGAGCTCTAAATATCATAAGTACTCTTAAAATCTCTTTTCGCTTTCTCAATCAACAAGATACGGTTATGGCGGTACTTAGTTCTGTCAAAAGCGATGACGCTAATCGAGAGAGCGCTAACAATCACATTAGAAACCATTCTTCCCTATTTTTTTCAAAAAATCGTAACGAACTACTTTTTCTATCTTCGGGTCTGTGATGGATTTCAAAACTAATTTTTCACAAAATTTGAACTAAATAACAATTACAAACTAATTTTGCATTGATTAGATCGTAGTACGAACTTGAATAACTTCTCCTTCGAAGAAACTTAGCTCCTCAGGGCAAGTGGCATCGTAGTCGTAGAGAGCTATGCACCACGTTTCGTCTCCCGTGTCAGTCTTTGCAAAGTCGCTGCTACCCGACAAATCTAGTTGACAGACGATCAATTATTTACAGCAATATTCAACCAATTTAAGAAATTTGACATGTTTTAGTCGACAATTTTTCTTTGGTATGTGACACTTTTCTTACCGAGATTCGATGGTTTGACCATTTCTTTTACGGTCTCTTGTCCCACAGACATTTCAGAAGGCTCTTCATCTACTGTGTAGTCGACAGATGAAAAGCTAATTTGTGAAGTGAGCTGATAAGATGCTGAGCCTGTCGTGAAAGAAAGTCACCGAAATACGAAATTAATTGATGAAGGCTAAAAACATTGACAAAATATACAGTTTTCAATCTAAAAAGTCCAAAAACGTCTCACATGAAGAAAAAAAACGGTTAATTATTTTTCTGTAAAGATCACTCAACAGCGAAAGATTGCTGAAATTTTGGCTCACTTCCGTCAGTGAATGTTCATGTGCGATTCACACTCATGTTTTAGGATCATCATTAGTCCAACCTACAGAGCAACGAAGACAGGAACCTACAATGGCTCGAAGTGGTTTGTTTAGGTAGATCCAAAAAACAACGGGTAGGTTGGAGGAGGGTGTGGGGCTTCCTATCTGTCTAGCTCAGGAAACTGGTGAATTTCACAATAATTGCTCGTTTAACCTTCATCCGCTCGCGCTCTCTTGAGTCACACTAGCGATCGCGGGGCTTATAACCGCCTGTCACATTTTTCCCTATTTCAATGGTTTTTTTGGTACTTCAACTCGTTAACGACAAGGATTTGGATTGCTCATCTTGTAAGTGAGTTCATACACATTATTTAGAGTGAAAAAGTAAAAACAACGATTCGCTACCCTAATAGACTAGGAAGCAATACGAGTAGGTACCAAACCAACATCACTAAAGGATGAATGAAACTCAGGTTTTTATCGGAATTTCTTCCGAAATATACTTAGCTACTCATAACGAGGCTCTCGGGGTCAGCTGTGACCGAGCAAGCAACGGCATGTGTCTCTGGAGACAGGACTCGAACCAGTTGCAGGGGCCGTGAGTTCGAGGCCCGCCTCTGCGGCATATTTTCGGGCAAGTCGGTCGCAGTTCCCCCTCGTCCCAACCCAGGGCGGTGAGGCCAATGAGAAGCCATGAGCGAAATCATCAGAACGAATTCTGATCTTCCCTTAGGAAGACAGCTGATGACGTCCGCGACGCCAAGAATGGCAGTCGGACGAAAATCCAACCTGAAATGGTTGTTTACTTTACTTTACTTTTACTTACTTGACTCATAACGAGGCTGAATGAAGTAAAAAGTGTACTTACATTAATTTAACCGCCAAACTTAGTCACTCAAACTTTGAACATGTACTGACAGCCACCAACGCAGGAGGAAAAGCGAAATCTTGTGGAAAAGTGTGATCTTTCCGGTCTCTTGCGTGCCAGGAATGGTATTTTGCTATGTTATGGTATTTCGTCACGCTAGTGGCAACACCAGGTAGGTATCTCATTTTTTCCAATTTTTCAGGGGAGCCAAAAAACTGATTTGAACAACAGGTGCTATCTCAGAAATGGATATCAATAAGCAACAGGCTCTATCTCAACGCCATACTTTGTGTCCCTGATTATTGATGAATAACAACTTATTTATCTCTTTCATAGGACTCACTTTTCCCTTACAACTTCTTAACAGGTGTATAAACTAAAAAACACATGATTGTCTCAATAATACACTTAGGAAAACTTACCATCGGAAATGTAGCCATCCTGAGATAGCATGTGTTGACGAACAACTTGAGATAACCACTGTTAACTAACAAATGTAAATTGCGATTTACGCGCTCCCTGTTGCCCTGATGAAGAAACTAACTTCACCATTCGATTCCCCACAAAATTTTACCTTAAAAACGGTTCTTAAACCGAAACAGCCAAAAAATGAGATAGCTGGTGTTGCCACTAGCGTGACGATTTGGTATGTGCAGCTATGCCAGTTTGCTACCCACGCGATCGGATGAAGGTTAACACTAGTTGATCGGCTAAGTTGTTTTATTCGTTTTTAAAATCTAGCAATATCCAAAATTCGTGTTTAAAAAAACGGAATATTCTATAATTAGGTAACTAATTATCCTCAGTAAGCAATCGGTTGGTCCCACAGAGCTCTGAGTGGTGTCAAACAATTCTTTAAATCGTCTCTATTTTAAATTAATGGAAAAACAATACCTCTATATCGAAAGTTTTCGAGTTTCAGGGGTTTGAAAACGTTTTCCCCTACTTTTATAAGTACTCTTATAAGTGAGTTCTTATTCCCTCTACACTCTTATAAGTGACTGACAAAATCCAATCGGAGCACAAGTACACCGCAAATGGAGCCTACATACCACATTTCATCAAAATCGGTCCATGGTAAGGGCGGACGGACGGGAAAATTTTTATTAGATTTTCGGATTCTAAATACCATTAAATTTTGAGGGGGAGGGGGTACAATTTTAACTTGCTCGATTCCAAAAGTTCATTATTGGAAATAATAACCAAAAACGATAATTACAATTCTCTCTATATGTGGATTTTATTAGATGTACGTAATAGGATATAATGATTATTTATGTATCACCTTCTGTGAGAGTATTGCCGGTATTGGGTTCCAGTTCTTCATCTCGTTCTACGTCCAGGTAGTTGTGGGGAACGTAGCCCTCTTCACCGCGGTAATTTCTGGCCCTCAGCCACCCATCTCCATCTCCTTCACCGACTACCTCAAGCTGCTCGTTCTCTACGATCGACAGTTCGTCAGGGTTTTGAGCCTGTAAGGTTATTCGGACACACAATATGAGTGATTCAAATATCATCAATGAAGATCTCATAATTAGTGCTCATCAATGTAAACAGCTCTGAAGCTCAACGACACAGGCGGCTTCGGTTGTTTGAGAATATGAAGAAAATCTTTGATGAGCTGATGGATAGAGTTTCATAGCAAAGTATTCCTATTTTTAATGATTCTTGTTAGGATTGTGACAGTTTAAACCCAACTTCGGCCCTATTCTACGGTGAAGTTGTCCCTCAAATCTTGATTCAGCCTGAAAACCACCTTCTTCTTTCATAGCTTTACGACCCTTTGAGTCTTAGCTTCCTCAGCAATCCGTCTCCAGACTGAACGATCCTGTGATTTCTTTCTCGATTGCCTCACACCTAGTTCGTTGAGGTCACTCTCAATGTCCTCTAACCACTTCTTCCGTGGTCTTCCTCGAACCCTTCATCTTCCAGCATTACCGTCCAACACCCTATAATTATCCTGAAGTTCGTCATTTTTCCTTATCCTCCAAACTCCACCGTCACAAAATGCTCCGAAGATTCTCCTTACAACCTTCCCTTCCCAAACCTCCAAGGTTCTAATGGTTTGGATAGTCAAAACCCAGCATTCAGAGCCATACGTGACGATACGTCTTATGATCGATTCATAAATCCTTGCTTTTAGGTCCCTTGAAAGGATCCTGAATTTCAGGATGACAGTCCAAAATATGCACGGTTCCCAGCAGCAAGTCTGGCTTGAATTTCTTTAGAACAATCATTGTCTGTAGATATCAGGACACCGAGGTATTTAAATTTAAATTCTTTATTGGATTTAAAATTTAAGCCCCCGAGCGTCACTGAAGTTGGGTAGTTGTCATCACTGCGCGAGGAAAACCACCAAATAAACCTAATAAACACCCAAAGGTGATGCTACGATGTACTTACTGTGTAATTGTATAAAGCAGTGCACTTGTAAGTTGGTCCCGTGTCTTGTGAAGGCGCTGGGCTGTCGTGAGCTGTTTCTCCGTCTTCCGGTCCCCAGTCGACTTGCGTAGGGTCGTCCCAGCCCGCTGTCAGCTGCTCTATCCTTTGCCGCTCCTGCTCCAACATCGCTGCTCCAGAAAACCCAATTCATGCCATCAGAATCCAACAGAATAATAATTACCTGTAACTCTAGCAAGGCTAGTTGGTTCCAGAAGATGTAAACAACAACTAAGGATTTACCTCTTCAAGGTTGTAACTTCCCTCTGTGAATGGAAATTTTGAGTCTCCATTTATAGAAGTAAATGCCTAATTGATACTATGTTGCTTTTAACCATCAAATAGAGAGGTTGATGGATTTTGATTCAACCATACCGAGGTAATTACTACAGTCGAATGGAATCAATAAAACCACAGACGTAATCAAAGTTCTTACGCAGAATGAACACTCACGTCCTGCCTGATTATTCATTATTTCTGAATGTTTTTACTCAATCTTCTTGATTTCATAGAATTTTGGTATTATAGTATTTTTTACAAAGCCATTAGCCTTCTTAGGGTAGTCGGTTCCATGACTCAAGAATTGGGGTGAGCTGAGAGCTGCGTCACACACGATCAGCACATGGCACAGATCAGGGAGAGAGAAACAGTTTCGTAGGGCAGATCAACGCAGACAACAAGTACTTAACAATAGATATGGGCAGTGAAATTTGTTCCCCCTTGGGATCGAATCCCAAGGTTGATTTATAAGGGAGTGTTCCAGCACACTGTGCTTACGTCCTCCCTCCCTCTTTGCAAGCAAAGAGGAAAATCACTGATGAAACACCGTGGAACACTGTCATACCCACGGTCGGAGGGCCCCACACACATAGGTGTGATTACCTGATTGCGAAGCACTACAGGTGGAGTTGGGTGTTCTAACTCACCCTACCAACTATGCGGGTTGGTGCCCGAGTTATTGGCGTGCCTCATATCTCACATGCCGGCACTACCTTGGAGACAAGTCTACCATGGGAGAGCCTACACTCAACTTTCGGGCTTGGCCATCTAGCCTGGGTAATCAACCACGACCACCAAGAAGCCAACCGCTTTCGGGGGGCAGGGATGTGACACTGCGACAAAGGGTCGGTAGCGATGACACTGTGTTACCATGGGGCTCTCCACTCCCGTGGTACCGATTTTGTGTCTTTGATTTACCAGTGAACTGGATACCTCAGACACCAGAGGCCAGATCGGTCGCCGGCCCGTTACAGGGAATGTGACCCTGTAACTGCCACTTTACCCTTATCCCTGCCGCAGCAGGGTCCAAATAGATATGGGCAAACTGAACGTCAATTTTCAAAATAACAAGAAAACTAATGTCAAGTCCCAGGTTACTAGCTCTGCTAAACAATGTGCCGAAAGGCGTTGGAGCTAGCGTTTCGATAAACAGGTAAACAGGTGAGGTGACTGAGGGTCATCTCGAGGAATTCTATGAAAGGAAAGTTCCCACAAGATCTAAGAATTAAGCATATGACACTAATTTAAAACTGTGTCTCTCAGATCTGGGCTGAACTGTTCATGAGTATGCCTCAATTAGAAGACGAGAGAGTCAACAACAACTGCATCGGCTAAGTATAAACCAAAAAATTATAACTACCAATGTTCCACATACAGCAAGAATGACTCACCCCATTCTCCATCAACCTCGGTAGAGTCCGGACGGTCTTTCTCTTCAACGCTGGTCGGCCGTTCAACGGCAGTTTCCGATCCTGCGTCGTTATAATCGCTGTCGTACATCGAATCAGACCCTCCTGGTTCCTAGAGATATTAAAACAGGTACATAATCAAAGCACTTCATCTTATCAATTTTCATCTGTTTATTCGCTAAAAATACTTACAGCAGTACCGGAGGCATCCGTTCGAACCGACATGGAACTTCCAGATCTCGGGAGGTCATCCGGTAAACTTAGAGATTCTGCTTCCTGTAAGAACTCGTCGACGTTCACTGCGGACAACGTTTCATCTTTTAATAAGAAACGTAGAAACCTTTCATTATAACCCGACGACTTGAAGTAACCGTGTATTATGTAATAGGAGGAAGTAGGAAATAAACGTTGAAGTAAAACACACAAGTGATAGCCATGTTTTCCGTGTATATTGTGAGTGCGTGATGTCGATGGGAATTTACTTGTAAAAGCTTTGCAATAATGAAAATATTGGTGATAATCTACAGGTGTATTATTACGTGTATTAACTTATGTAATAACATATCAGAACAATCAAAATACTGTGTGCACTTTGTCGTATAAGTTAGAGAATTTTTTAGTGTAGGGAGAATATAATGAAAAATTAACTAATCTTTTTTTCGATTTTCTTTTCAGCCTTATAATTATAAATAATAATTTTACTTTTCACAATAAGTAGCTGTTTTTTAAAGTATTTTCGAAGTTACCAAAACTGTCGAAATTCTAAGAATTAAATCTACTTTGCAAGCTGCTCTGCGAACGAGAGGACTTCTGCGGATTCCCTTCATGCGAGACCCCAGGTATCAGCAAAGTACCTGAAGACAGCTGGTCCCCTCTCAGAAAAGGGTATCCTTTGAGTGGAAGATGTGATGAGCTATCTTCTGGCACTTTTCTGTCCATCTTCTGGTAAGTGCACTCTCCAATCCGGGGTGTCCCATAAGTTATCCACCAAACTTCGGGAGTAGTTTTTACAACTAATTTTCAACAAAAAACGTCTCCTAGAGTTTTTTTAACCCCCTTAAAATCCGACATTTTTGACTTTTAAGATTTTTTCGTGTTTTCGACCTAACACCATTAAAACGGTCATAACTTCCTTAAATTATACTCAAAAATTAAAAATAAGGATACCGTTGGAAAGAGCGTAAAATTTCTCAGTAGATTAGTTGTTGACCAGTAGTTAAAATTTGAACGCTAGAGCAGTATTTTTACCTCAAACTTGTAAACTTGTCAATTTTTTTTTTTTTTTTTTTGAAAATTTTGATAGTTTCGCTCATTAAAACAAGGTATTTGCTCAAAGACTAAAAAATAGAGGTGTGTCGGTACAGCTGTACCGGGACTGTGGAACCGAGTATCAGGTTGGAACGGTTCCACGCAGTGACAAAAACTCGACCCTTACCGGTCCAGTTCCACGGACTGATAAGATATCTTGATGAAACGGCTCTGGACCGGGAAGAGAATCTTTTTTATCGGTCCAGTTCCATCCTCACCAATCAGAATGATCTGATCAATCATCTCATCAATCTGATCATTCTGATTGGTGAGGATGGAACTGGACCGGTAAGGATGTAACCGGACCGATAAGATATCATATAGAATGGTTCAATGGCTCTGGAACGGGAAGGGTTTTGGACCGGTAAGCATGGATCTTGTTCTCAGTTCTGTTCCATGTTGTACCTGGAAGCGCCCTTACTACTTCCATGGACATGGAATGGCTCTTGAGCGGAAAGTTATCTTCTGGACTGGTTAGCATGGAAGTTGTCTCCAGTATTATTAATTTATTATTGTCATGTTAAGTTCTTATTGTTTGGTAACTATTATTTATAATAAATTGCCTCTTTTGTAACACTTGTTCAAATTCCTTCCTTTTAGCGAATTGTCAAGGAAAATGATGCTATTGTATTGCAAGTTGAGATCATAAGCATGGAAGAAGGACAATAGGGATTTGACAGCCTGCTTCATCCATGTCATGTGAGTGGGATTTGACCGCCTGTACCAGTAATGGAACTGTACCGGTAATTTGGAACGGTTACATCTTTGTCACCGTAACCGTTGGAACCGTTCCAGGGAAATACCTGGACCGACACACCCCTACTAAAAAACTGCTCCATTTCATCAGCTTTCCAACGGTATGATAAACAAATATTTTGCAATCGAATTTAAGGGAGAAATTTATGTTTGAACGCGAAAAAAGGTGCATTTTGTTCAACGAAATCAACGGTTTGATGGGAGGACTCCGGGGCCTGCTTCGCCGCGGCTCCTCCAAAGCACCGAGATTCTCCTCGTTCCGGGTCAGTATTTCGAGAAATAGAAGGCGCAAAAATTTAAAAAATTGTACTTAAATTTGAAATTTTAAAGGATTTTAGAAATTGATTAGTGCACGGCTTTAGGGAATTGAAAAACTGAAATATTGCCGCTGGAATCATCGAAATCGAACAATAATTGCCAGAGAAAAATGGGACTGAGAGGTGTAAGGTCGAAAAGACAAAAATCTTAAAAGTCAGAAGAGTCGGATTTTAAGGGGGTTAAAAAACTCCGTAGGCATTTTTTGTTGCAAATTAGTAGTAGAAACTACTCCCGCAGTTTGGTGGATAACTTATGGGACACCCTGGCGATTTCGTTTGGTATCAAAATCCATCTTCAATAACAAATTGGGGTTTAGTTTAAAGTCTGTAATTAGATACAGGTCCGAAATGAACTGAAGAAATATTGTGGGTAACGAAGGAAACTTCAGTTTATTGGCAAAGCGCCTGACATAGCCCATCCCCTCTTCACGGTCGTCATGGTAACCACCACGTCTACTCGTTCGCGGAGCAGCTGACAGAGCTGCCACAGATTTTATTTTAAAACATGAACCGAAACCTTAGGTAACAATTTACAATGAAAATTTGAGGGACAGTCCGGCCGGTTCCGAACCCACCCACCATGGCGGCTCTCGGGGCCACCTCCTATTTCTAGGTAGGTATTTACGGCCTTCCAACAAATGGTCCAGATCCTACGCGAGTGAAAACTCAATTCTCCGTCCATCGAGCGGTTTCCATGAGGCTAAGAAGCCCAAGGAAACATGTCCAGGGACTCGGACTGGCGGAAGGAACAGCAATTTGGCTCCCTCAAGATTAACTCTCACACGCTCACAAAAAAACCCCTTTGGCATAAATAAATTTGAATTTTTGGCAAACTTTCGGCATACCAATTTGAACTTTTGGCATCTCAATTTGGACTTTCGGCAAATCCAAAACTTTTCGAAAACTACTGGAGTCCTTGTCCACCTTTTTTCCTTCTACAATCTTCAATAAGTGTTTTTTCTCTCTCAAAAAAAAATCATCATAAATACATAAATTAATAACGGTGATTAAAGAAACAAGTCACTTACCACCACCCTGTTTCAGGCATTCGATTCTGGCTTCGGCTTTGGCTTTTGCAGTCTGGAAATTTTTTAAATGTTTAATACACCACCAATTTTGTCTTCGTATGGTAAACAAAATGTTTTTTCAAACCAAATAGAGTTAGTGAAATGAATTCAAAAATGTTGTTGTTTACAAATATGTAGATTTATAATATGTACCTGTTATGTTTGCTAGGCGCAACATTACGAAATTCCCTCAGTTTTACAATAGTTTCGACTTAGTTTTTTAACGGAAAGAGTTATTCTCCAAAATTTGATAATTTCATTGAGGCATCTCATGGATTAATTAAAATCATAATTTGATTGCATTTTGATGAAATGATGAATTTGATTCAAAATGTTTTTTAAAATTATTTTAGAGCAATGAACAAAAATTATTTCAAACCCGTTGAACATAATTTGTTCAGTACTCGATCAGGAATCTAAACAGGCGCTCACCTCAGCTCTTCTGATGGTTTGTCTCAGCTCGTCCATTTTAGTATCTATGTCCGGACCGTTCGGATCTGTTGGATCTGTCTGTGAACAAAATAAGAGAAATTGTTTCAACATTAAGACAAAAATTAGTTGCAAATGATAGTATGCATATGTGGTTTTTTTTACGAGGAATGGAAGTAATGGCTGAAAATCTTGTTGAAAAATGATCCAAAAATTAATGCAACTCGGATCAGACTAATAAGAAACTGATGAAAAATAGTGGATTAAACAGAGATTTCTCACTCAGGTGTAAATCTAGAATGCTAACTGAATATACGCTACAGGCTTAAATTTAGCATTCCTGCCTAACTAGCCTTATGAAGTCTTCCTCAAGTTCTTATAGTATTTACGTTTAACTAACCTTTTGACCCTGTTCACGTAAACCTATAAGGTTTTGGAGTTTGGCAGTCGCCTCGCGGACGTTGGCAGATTCTCTAGCTATTCTCTGGCACCATCGCTTGGCTTCTCTGCTGAGCATCGCTGCTGAGCTGCTGTGCTCCACGCTGACAGTGGTCACTGAGTCCCCTTCGCAGGCCTCGAACTCATACTGGATGTGCTGTTTCAGGACTGGGTAGTACAAATAGACGCACTGAAGGTTGTAGTCTCGACTGAGCTGCGTTCAAAGAAGAATGATACAATATTTTGGTTGTAGGTAGAAAGACAAGGCATAACCTACGCCACGAGAGGAATTGGGGAATCATGATGATCAATCATTATGTAGATCCTTGGCCATCTATTGGTCGACAACCACTCTGGAAGTCTTCCTTCCTAACAAACATCAACAAATCCAGCGTTATCCGAGATCCAAGCCAAGCATGCTTAGTTATGGTTCTCTAGTTTTGAGTCCCAGTTTTCGCTCAGTTCCCAAAAGTCTCTGGGCTCGTTAGATTTATTGCTTTATTCGACAAAGCAGGATGTTATTCCTAATTGGTATTTATAACGTATGATTGTGAAACAGAATATTGGTGGTGAACTATTATTACTCCACCAATCTTGTATTGGTATTGTAGGAGTCCTTGTCATTCCTTCTACAATGTTCAATAAAGTGTTTTTTCTCTCTCAAAAAAAAATTTTTTGTATTGGTAATTTTGACGTCCTTTTGACGGTCCTGTTTATTTTCTCAATCATTCTTGATGTAGGTATTTCTCTAGTAGCCGCCTTTTGCTAAATAAATCCTTATTTTTCAGAAGGTTCACTAGTTACTTAATCACAATTTATTATGTTAGCTTTGAAACTGATTCTGAATCACTCTCGTCTTCTAAGGAATGGAACTACCGTTTTGGTACCTCAGACATTTTATTGAAGAATTAAATTCATTTCCTTCCACCTTTCCTATTCCGTACACAGATAAAATTCCTGATGCAGCAGTAGCTGCCTTGAGAAACGTAGGTAAAGGTAAAATAAGCCAAAAGGTGCGAAATATGCATCATATCTGTGGGAACACGCTCGCGAATGTCTCTTACATTAAACCTCCAGGAGGAATTCGTGTGATGTTAACCGTCTATTACAATACATTACAATACTATTCTAATACCGTAGTAGGTATCATTCTAGATTTATTTTCTGTCACTTACTTGGGCAGATTGCTCCTTGATTCTGTTAAATGATGTTTGAGTGGCTGTGCAAGTAAGGAGCTCAGTTCTTGAAATGAGCATGAGATAGTCGGCTACTCTCTCGTAAACTCCGCTTTCCATAGTCTATAATCAATATTTTAAAAAACATTAGTAGAAGAACCGCAAACTTCAAAATTTTAGTTAACAAATCATTATTAGGACATACTACTTCTTAAGTCCACTTTAATTAAAAACTCCTGAAATTTTGATGTCCTGAAGTCCTTATTAGATAATACGAGTTTGTTATACCTTGCATAATTGTATAGTCTTCTTGTGAATACAAAGATCATACTAAAAGGGACAAAGGTAGTGCGAAAGATCTGGAGATTACAAACAACAACCTCGATTACCTTCACAACCGATCAATCGGTTTTCGATTCCAAAGATATTTTGGGTTTATCTCAACTTCACCAACTTTAAACAAATTATCAAAAAATTGTAAGCTTATTTTGTCAATAAATATAATTTTCAACAATTTTTCCAGCAGAATGGATTCGTTTTTAATTCTTGAAAGTTCTAATAGGTCTCAGAATAACCATTATAAATTGTTGTCGTAATAATTCGACAAAAACAGAAAAATGGACAAATTTTTCCGATTTTCAGAGCAGTCTACATTTTCTTATTTAAATTTGAACTGTTTCTTTTAACGTCAAAACTTATAATTTTATAATATAATTAGTCAAGTTATAATTTTATAAGTTACATAACGTTCCTCTGCTACGTTTTTCCAGTATTATGTGTTCTTATCCACTGCGTACAAAGAAAATCCTTTTCCTCCCATTGTTCAGAGACGTAGACAAAGAAATCACTGTACAAACTGGTTATACACCATGAAGCCTGTTTTAGGCGCAGCGACTGTGGAGCTGGGTGGGGACGTAATTGATGGGTCCTAAAGGGTCAGAGGTCATGGGCGCATATTACAATACCCCCTGGCGCTTTTCCAGTTTCTTTCAGAACAAACGAATGGTCTTCCTCCTTCCAACCATCTCTTTGGAGACTTTCTTCGGCAAATTCGAGTATAAGGACGCTTAGAGGAACTTGTATATTAATGATTAACGATTCTGAATCATCTTTTCTTTACAGCCATTAAAGCTCTATTCTAAATTCTCCCAAATCCTTAAATAAACTATCGTTGATAATAAAGTGCTTTTAATGCTAACAAAAGATTGTTGCAGATGTTTTGGGAATGAAGGGTTGGATGTGGGTGAACAAGAAACACTTTATGTACCTAATCCATAAATGGGTGTTGTACCTGAATTGTGTTCTGAAAGTCAACTACGAAGTAACGAGTTTGGTGTGCGTTCGCTGCCGCCAGTGCCAGAAGAAAGTCATTTCGGGCTCCAGTGGATTTCTCTTCTAGAGCTTCTCTTCTTGAAGATACCTGAAATAAGAGTTTTTATGAGTCGATTCCCGAAAATGCTCTGTCCAAAATGAGGCGCTCGTCTCAACTCATGCATCTTTGACTCATGTAACGATCATTCCACTCACCAAGGACTTTCCTAGTCACCCATCAAATTACTGTTATCGATGAAAAGCTGAACCTCATCAAGGCTATAAGGAGTCGAGAAAGTACCAGGGTAGGTAGCTTTTCTACTCAATAGGACAAGTGCTTCCCTTCTTACAGTTAACTCACAATTCTAAGCACTCATAGAGATCTCTAACGAGAAAACTTTGACTTCAGCACCGAGAGATATTGGTAGATAGTGCGATACAAGCACAGCACTTGCTCCAAGTTATCTCGACTATTATTTTTCGGAAGGGAAAGGAGCCCTAAAGTTCTTCCTTTCACTCAAATCCTACTTCGCCCTCTTTAAACAATCTTCCACTCTCAACCAGCTTCAACTCCAATCTTCAAACCACTCAGCTAGTTTCTCGACTCATTGACTAGCTCTCCACTCCCAAGGAGTTGTTCGAATCACTACTCTTCTTCCGTGGGTCTCTCCCGCTCATCAATACATCAGTATTGATGTAAGTTGATCAATACACAAAATTGGCTCTACTTGAGCATGTACATGAAAATATTTTGAAATAATTCAAATTACACGGTAAAGAACTATTTTTAATATTTCGGAATAATTTCCTTTTTCGAACAAGAGATTCAATATGAAAGAGTGAATTTTGGATCTCCAATGGTTTGGGCGTTACGTCGTTTACAATGTTCAAAACAATATGGCTTTAAATATTTCATTCCACTGGGTAGCTTGTCATATCTTAATATTCAACCCAGGAGAGTCATACACCCCCAACACGTTGCTGTGTAGGTACCTTTTCTGACTGGAAGTCTTTTGGATCTTTGGCTGATGTTTCTTCAAAATTTGTGCGCCAAAACAATTATCAAAGGTTGCTTCATGAGAGATGGCATGTCTGCTTACGGGTAACTCCATGTTCCGGGCAACCACTGAAGCCCTGTTGGTTGTTCACCCTAAGGTTCAGTGGCGTTTCCGCTTTTCCCACGTAGAAGGCTGGACAGTTCCAACACACCAGCTCATAGACGCACATGGGGGTTTGGCAATCTGCAAAGTGTTTACACTGGCATGTGTTGGGGTTGTTTGCTGAACTAAACCTGTCTTCTTCCAACACAATACCACATACTTTGAATCGTGGTCTTCCACAAGGATGCAGCCCTTTGGAGACAGGTTGCAACTGAAGCATTTTGGGTCGCCTGTGAGACAAAGGTCCAATGGATGCTGCTTGTCTGTAGCCTAGGGTAGGTGCTTTTGGGAAGACCCTTTTCGTGGTCGGATTCAAAGACAAGACTGGATAAAGTTTCCTCAAAACTTGGTACATCTTTTCGATTCCAAAGAAGTACGTGGTGGTGTGTCGGTTGCAGTCTTGTCTCTGCGAGGCTATTGTTGGTGGCGTATGACTCTCTGCTGGATCACTTTCTTGGGGTACCCTCTGTTGCAAAGTTCGGTCAGGTGATTGATTAACATTTATTCCAAGCTTTCGACGGTTTATTCCATCATCTCCAAGGAAATATTTTGAGCTGGTGATGTACAAACACTGAACTAGGAAAACGTTTTGCACATGCCTAGTAGAGGTGTAATCGTCCTAGTTCAGTGTTTGTACATCACCAGCTCAAAATATTTCCCTGAAGATGATGGAATAATCCGTCGAAAGCTTGGAAGAAATGTTAATCAATCACCTGACCGAACCTCGATGAACAACATTCTGCAACGCACTTTGCAGAACTAATACATACTTGTAAACCAACGGTCGATAACCACACTTACCGAGTATTTATATATTTATTCATCAGTCTCTTTTGATCTTCTGTATGAATATATGTATTCATCATCATTGTATTTATGTACAATACATCACTATTGATAAATGTATACATCAGTCTCTTTTGCTCATCTGTATGTATACATCATCATTGTATGTACAGTACATCACTATTGATAAATGTATACATCAGTCACTTTTTGCAAGTTCAGAGTTTACAATAACAAATAAAATATTTTCGAAAAAAATCGGGAAATATAAATTTACCAAGGTACACGATTTGAGACATACGTACCTTGGCGCTGTTCTTTTGAAGGGAAGTAATGGACTGGAAGAAGGAGCCCTTCTTCTTTTTAAGCCTGGAAAATAACAAACGGAAATTGGTCTTCGGAGAACTGAATCAGATAATTTATGTAAATGTTTTGAGCGGGAGCCGTCTGGAATATCTTCAGTCGGAGGAAATTGAATGTCTGGGAAAAATCGGGAAATCTCGTAACGCGCGATCAATCACAACATTCATCGGTTAGAAATCCAAACGTTTCGTTTTTTTGTATGGGTTAAAGAGGCCCTATTTACAACATATTAATAAAGAAAGGGGGTAAAGTGACAAGCTCAGACATCGGTGGATTTTTGTTTGAAGAACAGAGTAAAACTTAGGAGTTGGAAATTTTTATTTCAATAAAAATTAATCGAAGCGGAAAATGAACGTTATTTTAATATCAAACTATGCCGGCAAAAATCCTTATTTTTTGTTATTATTAGTTATTGTTTGTTACTTATGATGACCTAACCGTCGAAATCGATTTAACTTGCAGCTCATTATTTTAGTGGAAATAGACAACGTTCTTCTTAACTCAGTTTTTTTATTTTTGTTAAACTACGCCGATAATAAAAATACTCAAACGCAAACATTAACTGTCCAGAAACACAAAAGTCACTGATTGGTGATTCTAACAATAAGTATTTACTGTACATAAATACGAATTATTATTAGGAATTTTATAATCGGGTGATAAGACACAATGCTTCTCTTATCTGCCAATGACATAGTTGTTGAACCTATAAATTGTGTTCATTTCACTCCCCACTGCTTTGTACAAATTGAGCCACCTGACTGATGTTACTAGTTCCATCATGAGTTATCCGTAAAAACTTCAAAAAATGACGAATTTCAACTACTTTTACTACTTTTTTTTGGTTTTAATATGAAATAAAAATTACACCAAAAATGAGAGGTATTTGTAAAACTTTCTTCAAAAAATGCATATTCTTCTCTTCGCGTTAATTTGTAAAATATAATTTTTGCTCACTTTTCTTCGATATCTCTTGCTTTATCTCTGACGTCGTGTGCGCTGTGCTCCTCATCGAAGTAGAGTTTTTTGGTCTTGTCGACGTCCATGACGCAGGTCTGAACTTCTTTTTGAATAATAGCTAATTGGTCCAGACTCTGAAGAAAAAAATTAGAATAATTATTACTACCGCTCCAACAGTTCTATTCACTTGTGATTGACAGATGAGTGACTCTATACAGGTCCGTACTTTTCTCTCCTTATCACATTGAGATGAATTTAAGGACTGATAATACAAAACACAATTTACCCACCCAAAATGCATCTTTTCTTTTTGCTCAAAAGGGAAGTAGAAAATCAACTATATAGATCGACCCAACAAATACACGTCAAACAGATTGGGAATAGAGTCCACTGAATTATAAAACCTTCTTCTCCGAGCTTTCGGTTAACATTATACCTTCTTCAGGGCTCGAAGAAGGTTTACTCAGTGAGCATACCAAGAGTCAATTTGAAGGGGTTTGGTGGAGATGCCACCATAATTATTAAGGATTAAATTGTATGGTACCTGTTAAATGTAACAATGAATCAAACACCAGCTTTCAAAAAACAAAACAATTAGACAAAAAATATAAAGGTGTATCACAGCGAGAGAGAAGTTCTCTCTCTCCAGCCGTGGACCGTACAATTTAATCTTCAATAATTATAGTGGTATCTCCACCAACCCCCTTCAAATTGACTCTTGGTATGCTCACTGAGTAAACCATCCATCGAGCCCTAAAGAAGGTAAAATATTAACCGAAAGCTCGGCGAAGAAGGTTTTATATCAGTGGACTCTATTCCCAATCCGTTTGACGTGGAAGTAGAAAATGAAAGGTGGTGAAGCTAATGTATTATAATTTTAAGAGTGAAAAACAGTTTCATACCGTGTATAGCAGTATAATACCGTGTATTTCTAGTTAACAGTCCAGGTAAGAGTGGAATTTTCGGGGTAACAGGTCAACAATAACAGCCTAACTATATCGTTAACATCAGCCATTGTCGAACCAAACCATTATTTCACTTCTGCTGTTCATATTTGGGATAATGACTCCTAAAATTCATATTCCTTCCAATTGTATAAATTTAATTGTCCATTGTTTCTGAAACCCACTAATTTACTAAACCTACTAATAACCAATAATATAACTTCTGCTGTTCATATTTGGGATAACAACTCCTAAAACTCATATTTCATCCGATGGGGGGTGCGCCTTGATTTTTTTTAGATTTTTAATCGAAAGTAGACTACATCCTGAAAATTTGGCACCAATCGCGACCTTCTAGCGTGAGTAGATCTGTTTCTATGATTTTTCAAAGTTTCGACCGTTTATGACGTCACGCACCCCTCTCGCCTGGGCGGGACCCCCCAGCCCACTGTGATGTCATAAACGGTGGAAACTTTGAAAATTCATAGGAAAAGATTTACACACGCTAGAAGGTCGCGGTTGGTACGAAAATTCTCAAAATGAGGTCTACCTTAGATTAAAAATAACAATGAACAGTTTTTCCTACTCAGGCGCACACCTTTTGTATAAATTTTATTTTCCATTTTTTTCTGAATCCTAATAATCTACTAAAACTACTAATAACGAATTTTATTACTTCTGCTGTTCATATTTGGGATAACAACTCCTAAAACTCATATTTTTTCCAATTGTATGAATTCAATTGTCCATTGTTCCTGAAACCTACTAATTTACTAAACCCACTAATGACCAATTTTATCATTTCTGCTGTTCATATTTAGGATAGCAACTCCTGAAACTCATATTTCTTCCAATTGTATAAATTTAATTTTCCATTGTTTCTGAAACCTACTAATCAGGTAAAACCAAATTGAAAAGTCACACATCAGTGGAATTTTGTGTGTCTTCCCAAAAACACCCAAAAACAATCGAAATACTTGAACTATTTATTACATAAATACAACATAATCAACAATGAACCAATTACGTGGAAATAAAAGAGATAAGATAAGGAGGGATCGAGAACAAGCAATGTTTTTATTTAATTGTTTTGAAATGAATTTCATAGGGAACCGTCTTCCCGCCAACCCGCACAATCCCAACAAATTTCATTGAAATCGGAAAATAACTTCATATAGGTAGTTTGCCTGTTACAAGAAACTTCGTGAAAGACAGGCAGAGACGAAATCAAAATCGTTCAGGAAGGTCCAAAACTTGTAAGACGAGCGTGAATTTTGATTTTTGAATTTTTTAAAAACAATCCACTACCTTGGTAGAGTTGAAAGCAATAAGAACATTGAATAATATTAGGAAACATGTATGTAGTTTTGGCAGGTTTAAGTGCAAGGAAGACCCTACAAAATTTCTTTTAAAAGTTGTAGATTTTTGAAAAACTTCACAAATCATAGTCAATGTATAGATATTGTTTGTGGTAAGTCAAAGCTAAAAACATTAAAATGTTTCACTGAATTATATACCCAACAGTTGTAGTTTATTAATCAGTAATTTTGAAAAAAAAAAAAAAAAATTGTGTCTTCGAAATGTTGTCTATTCATCATGCCTGCTTTGGTCTTCACATTACTAAAGAGTCATTTCATGTATAATCAGTGATTATTAATCACCTATGAATATTCACCTATTTAATAGAAATATCCACACACCTTTTTGGCAGTGAATAGCTTGTTGGCCCTGAGCATTTTCGCGTCGTCGGCCACGTGCTGGGAAAACACTTCAACGGCGGCCAACCGCGCGCGCGCCAGTTTTTCGTTTTCTTCCAGAACTGTCCTCCACACGTTCCACATGTTCCTGAAAACAGAACCCACCGAACTACTCAGTATTCACAATAACAATTGATTATACTGCGTAGAATCTAAGAATTGGTTATTCACTTATGACCACTTTCCCAAAAATTCTAAACGAGTTTAAACCAAGAGAGGCGAGAGATAATCGACGTCTTTCACCAGAGCAATTTACGAGTTTAAACTCCATCTCGGGGGGTTTAAACGGTCAAACGTGGGCCGAATAATCTAGGTAATCTCGCTTAAACTACAAATTCAATATGGCCACGCAGTGATCTGTGATTGTTGTGAAATTCACATTGTGTATTGGATCGAAATGAATAATATCTCATTACGAATCGTCTATGATTCGTCTGACGATGAAAACAACGCACAGTACTGTGAGTTTATAGGTCAAGAGATCAAAAATCAATTTGTGGAGAGTTCTGTTAGGGAAGGTTGCTCTGGTCATGGATTTCATACTACTTCATATTTCAAGGAAAGAAAATTGCACAATAAATAATATTAGAAGAAGTTTATGAAAAATACGGAAATTTTAAATTCAAAACAAAAGTAACATTTCACCAATTTTACAAAAGTTTAGGTACCGAAACATAGGTAATATTTAGATGTCTTTAGAAGTGCATTACACTGATTGATGAATCTAAATCGTCACTGTCATTAGCGCTGCTGATGCTGGAGAGAGCGCTTCCACAACTCAGTTCCACAGCGTTAGATGTGCTTGGTACAGCATTAGGGATCAGTTCTGTGGGTGGTGGTCGTGTCAATGAAGTTATCCCTAATCAGATACTGGTTGATGACTTCATAATCTTTTCTGTTCTATTCTGTTGATATGAAAAATGCGAGGATGTGGTTTTTTTTCCTCTCCACACTTTCCCGCGACTTTAATTTTCAAAAAACTTTCTATTAGAATTGAAAATTTCATAGAAAAAAAAGTCGCGGCTAGTCGCGGCAAATTCCAACGGGATTGAGTCAAGGGATAGTGCCAGAAAACATTCATCAAACGCTCTAATTCCTCATTTCTCCTCTTTTTGAGAAATTCACTATTTAATTTTAAGGTTTAAGAAGAAAAATTGGGAATTATTATTGTGACGATTTTACCGAGTGCTTAGGGGAAATTCATACTTCAAAAATTATTAAAAAATGTGAATAAAGCACATACTTATGCCGTGACTCGTCATGAAGAGCAATAAGACCCAACTTGTTGATATGACGGTATCCGCACTCATAATGAGCAGGTAGTTTATCGTTAGCGTTTTGGGTGAAATGAGTTATTAACATAAATGATCGCGGAACTTGCCCTCTGGTGATCCGTAAGAGGCTTGTGAGATCAGGAAAGCTATTTAAACGAGCTCAAAGACTATCTAGGGATAGGTTCTTGCACTCCTTTCCAATACTAATAGACGTTCGTTTTTTCGATTTTTTACACATACTCACAGTAGGTACTGTGCAACGTCCCGGTCATAATCGGAGGACAATACCGCCTGATCATCAGCAAATAGCGCAACGATGAGAGTGGAGATCTACTGGGCGAACTATAAAAATAACCTTGAGCGAAAATATGGTCGGTAGATACCACTAATGATAAAGCTGTATTTTTTTCAGATTAGTGATCTGTACAGAAAAATTATAAACCAATGTGTAATAATTTGCAGCGTTTCGAGTTCATTTCATCCATAAAGTACTTTCCGGGAGACGTAATTATCAAATTATTGCCAAACAATTTTCCTATTGTGAGGATTTTGTTAATGGTGAAAATACAAGGGTAATTTTATAAAAGAGGGGATTAAAATGCATCTGAATTATGGATTTGGAAGTAACGTTACTTTTTCAATATTTTTAACATCTATTGTTTAACCCAATTTCTAATAAAAATAAGAGGAGGTATCTACTGGTTCCCGAAATAAGCTTCCCTTGGGTATCGACCATCTAGGCACCAAATTGATATTGGCCAAGACAGCGAGAATGTATCGAAAAGAGATTGGTGTAGGGTTGAACTCCCAATAGTAGAAGGGAATGTGTGGGTCGATCGCTCAGTAGGTCTCCCCATTCAGAGATCGCCAGGAGTCAGAAGGTACCTGGTGGTGGAGGAGGGACTCCCGCCCCGTCCTCGCCGTAGAGGTTGGAAACCCCAAAGTTGCCTCCACACACACCTAGCGACCTTCTGGCAACGCGCATGACCACCACACCCCATTCATGACGAGCTTTTTCCGGCTAGGCCGGGTCGTTTCCACGCTTCCTGTTCCCCTCCTTTATTCTCCTTCCAACATCCACAATTCGCGTCAATAACGTTCCTAATCGTACAGAAATTATATTGTACATAAATGTACAGAATCCAGTGCAACAAATGTAATGGAAGAAGAAGAAAAACGTTTATTGACAAAATGAAACAAAGTAAAAGATTCCTTCTGCATTATAAAATAAACAATACTGACATCGTTTTTCAAACCGTCTATCGGGGGTGTCAGCAGTTTAAACTACAATGAACACAAAATACAAATAAATTAAAAATTAAACTCATGTACCATCGCAGAGCGATATCGCCAGGCTAATTTACCGCAAGCCACCAGTTGAGACCATCCAGCAAAGCCACAGCCTCATCCCGACAAAGCACGGGATTATTAAAAACTTCAACTCTAAACTCTGCAAGTACTGGCCAAATACAGAGAAAGTGGTGCACATCTTCCTTCGCATGTCTATTGCACACTCCTCATTACGGTCGGTGTCATACGGCTTTGCATCAACGAATGTAAAGGTAGTGAACACAAAACACCAAAACTGAATCACCATATAAAACCAGCACCTAGTATATGGTTTTATGATGTGTAGAAAAATTCGTTTATATCCTGAAAAGTACCTATTTTCCTCAAACTATACCCCCAAATAATAAGTTTAAGACCAAAACCAGCTCATTACGACAGTCTTGTAACGATACAATAATTCTTGCTGTAAAAGCTGAATTCTCGTACTTCCTAGAGATTCATGTAGTGTAGAAGAAATGCCACGGAGGTACGTTATATAGGAGTCTCAGCGACCCCTGAGACGTCACCACACATGACTTGAACTTGTTGTTTTTCCAATGAGGCACTTCCCTTCACTCCACGTGAAACGCCTAAGAGAATTGCATTTAATTTTTTTCGATAAATAAACAAGATCTCACCATTTTTCTTCCGAGCCATCAGTCTTTAAGTCGGGGATGTTTGCAATTTTTCTGTTTAGGAAGGCGGATGAGATTTTGAGAAGTGCCTGAAACAAATCATTACCATAACCAAGGTTTTGTAGAAACTACACATACATAGCATTCGCACTTTGAATTAAACCTTTCGCGAATTGAATTAACATTCCGCAAGTTGAGTTGGACCTAATAGCTTTTCTGCGCCAAATTAAAGGTTTTCCATTTCAAAATCAATATCTTCCATTTCAAAATAAAGATCGTTCAGAGTTGTAAATTTCACTGTAGATGGTCCCCAATGGAATGGCAGGATTCAAATTCAAAAGGGGACCATCCTCCCAATTCATAGGGAACCACCTTACCATTCGTAGGGGACGATCCTCCCAATTCATAGGAGATCAGCCATATGAATCCCGCCGATTCATAGGGGACCATCTACAGTGAACTTTATTTCTTTTAACGATCTTTATTTTGAAATGAAAGACCTTTATTTTGAAATATAAAACCTTTATTTTGAAATGGAAAACCTTTATTTTGTCTCGGAAAACCTTTAATTTGTTTCAGAAAACCTTTAATTTGACGCGGAAAAGCTAGTAAGTCTAATTCAATTCGCAAAAATTTATATTTTCAATTCATTCAATTATTCAATTCGAGAAAGGTTTAATTCAAAGTGCAAATGCTGTAATCGGTTACAATTTATATGATTATGCATTTGGTTTTTGAATTATAATGTGTGATTAATGTGACCGGGGTGAAGTTAGCAATAGATTCTAGCAATAGAAAAAATCGATGGGGAACCTAGCAATAGATTCTGGCAATAACTTTTTTTTCATTTCGATTGGATTCCTTTCAC